>PGTU02012071.1:0-10386 GCA_002896215.2 Cicer echinospermum | reverse complement strand
TCAAATAAATGAGTTTGAACTGAAGTTGAAATTTTACAAAAGAAAATTTAGAGTTGTTAAAGTTGTGAAAAAGTTCAAATTTTAACTAAGTTAAAGAGTTTGAGCCAAGAGTTAAAGTGTGAAATTAATATGTTTAGAGTTAAAAATGTTACTCTTTTAATTACTCTTGGACTAAGTTTAAGGGAGAGGTTTAGCGTATTTTATTAACTCAAATTTTTAGTGCTCTAATGGTTGAGTTATATAACTTGAATAATTAAAGAGATTTAATTTTTGGAATTTTGTTGTGGTTGGATAAATTTTAGTGGTGAACAAATTGTTGTGAATCATTATGTTTATGTAGTTAGCTCCTTGAGTCTCGAAAAGGAATCGAGACCGTTGACACCAAGTTAAGGGTGGGGAGAACTCTTAAATATTAACATTGTTGTTGGCGAATGAAGAAAAATAATTTTCTTACTGTATGTAATTTCTAATCCGTTTTTTGAGTCCCTAGTAATTCAAAGGATGGTGTTTTTGGTAAGTAATTCGGTCACTGTGCATTTTTTTATTAATCTCGTAAAATCATGTTTACTCTAATGTGAATTTATGTTTAAATGTTTTATGTTGGAAGTGAATTTGATATATAGTTAGGGACAAATTTTCAAGTTAAAGTGAAAGTTATTTTGTATGACATTGAATGGAATCAAGTATTGAAGGTAGGAAAACTAATTTTTATTTACTGTGAACTTATTAGGAATGCAAAATCAATGCTAATAACCTGATACTTTCAATGGTAGTAGCCAAACTAAAGTTAATATTTTGGAAACAAATTTGTAAGTTTGTAATTATTAAAATTGATTTTGGAGCTATGAGGTTTTAAAATTTTGCGATTTAATTATTGATTTTGAAACCTTGGTCGTTTCAACAAGTGTGTTTTGGATAGTAATACTATTAGTCCTTACTCGTTGTAAATTATATTAAGTAAATATACTCTAAAGGGGTTAGAGTAAGAAAGGGTTTGTAAGGTAGTTAAAATTTTCATTGGATTAATTTGACTAAGTCAAACACTATTGCATTGAAGGTGATCAACCAAGCAAGATTTTTTGTTTGTGGTTTAGATTGTAGTAGTGAGAACTGTGAAAAAGCTATAACTAGTAAGAGCTCCTCAAATTTTTAGATTTGCACATAGAGACCTTATATGTGTGATTTATGTATGATTGGTGTGTGAATATGTGATGATTAATGATTGTGATGATCTATTTCTTGACGTTGATAATACGTGTTGATACAGGCTATCAACTTTTATTGAGGATAATAAGTCTTGAGTATCTCTATGAAACGTATGAAAAATATTAGTGTGTAATGAGTATTAAAAAGGGAAGTCTTTTATAGCTACATTTAACATAATGATTGTGTGAAAGAGTCATAGTATGGCTCATGCATTTCATAATATTAGTGGTGACCGTGATGGGCACGGGATGTTCCATGAGTTGATCGGACTCCATCTTATCTTTACGAGTATTGTGTTTGTTGTGTAGTATGTGATAGACTATACACTCAGTAAATCGTGTTGATATTGATAGTGGGCACCTCTCGAATAATTAGACTGTCTCTGAGAGGCGGCTAACATTTAGGCATTTACGCTCCTCGAGGAGGGTTTGGAATTTTGAAAATCTTGTGCATTGGCATATAAGCACTGCATTAGGGTCGTTTGGCACGCGAGTCATGTTTGTTATATATGATAATTGTATATACATACTCTGCTATGTTTGTCTTAATGACATAATTGTTAAATGTTATCGCATGGAGCTCACTCATGAGAGATCTACTATCTGATACCCTCTGGATTGGTGCTCGGGATGAATGCAGCATGGGAAAATGCAGATGATGTCTAGTTAGAGTTGAAGCAGAGGCCACCGTAGGAGTTTGGGATATAGTGTTTAGGTCGGACTAGCAAAAAGGATAAGGCGTCGGATACTAGTGGAAGAGTATGGAAGACTATTCTTAGGCGGGTCGAGCCAGAGCTTCCACTTCCGGTGAATGATCCCCTACCAACTGTCACTGAGATAGTGGACTAATTTGAGATTCCAGCGCCGCCGAAGCCACCTATCTCATGGGTGGATCTGACTTCTGAGGAGACTGATCCTTCTATGACGCATGAAGAGGAGGGAAGTTACTTCGAGAGAGATACTGTGTCAAAAGGAACTTGCAGAGTGTGTGGAGGTCACCCTTGTTATTGTAGTTGCTAGTGGATTAATCAAATAGTTTTTGTTGTATAGGACTTAAGTTTCTTTCTAAGTTAACTCGGTCTGAATAAATTAAGTCATAAATGATTTCTTAAAATAAAAACCACAATTTGTCTCTAAGACCTGAAAGCATTTAGGAAAGTAAATGCAAACCTTATGAATGAAAAAATTAAAGTCGTGTTAAAAATGGAAGATTGAGCTTAAAACAGAAAATACAACATTGAAAGATAATCATGTCTCAAAACCTTCGCAAAATGTCATATGTAATTCTGATAAATATGAAGTAGCATCCCAAGACTTTCTAGATAACAATATAGAAAGAGAGCAAATATGCTTCTACTTTTTATGGAAGTTAGATTTATAAATGGAAAAAGAGGTCTAGGATGCAAGAACAGTAATTAAGCCTGAACTTATCAAACCTGATGTTTTATTGTACTGTTTCGTCTCGAGAAAACGTTCACTCATAAAATATCTTTGTCCCACTGTTAAAACACAAGAAAAAACAAGTAAACCTTTCGAAGACTAAAAAACTAGGACCTAACCAAATTTGGTACCTAAGAACAAAATTATCTATGCTTGTAGATGTTCTCAGCAGGCAGTGAAACTACAGTCCATGTACCTGGACAGTGGATGCTCAACAGCGAATATGATCAGAGAAAGTCTATGTTCCAAGACTTAACTTGATCAAAAGAGGCACATTAACTTTTGGAGGAAGTAGAAATAGATAGATCATTGGACACACATTGTTGGTAATGACACATCTTCTTCCATTAAAGATGCTTGTTTTATTAAAGGTCTATAAACATATTTTATTAGTATTAGTCAATTTATGTGATAAAAATTTATGATGATAAATATATTTAATCAAAAAAATTCCATGCAAAACCATTAGTCAAACAAAAGGGATGCGATCTTGTACTCTTTATAGGCCAGAGGAAATTATAAGCCATATACTAAGAATAACATGGTTGTAGCCCTTACGAGAGGGAATAAAGATGTCTAGTGTCCTCATGTTCAGTAAAATGAACAGAACAAGTTAATTTGGACATTAAAAGGTGTGAGATCATGAAAACTTAAGATAATAATATCAAAAGTTGAAAAACTTCAACATTAGTTAGAGGTCTAATTAAGCTTGAGCTGACAAAAGCTAGAATTAATGTGTCCAAGCTTTGGTCAATTTAATGGAACAAAACTATATGAAATTCCTGCTTTTACCCCTTAAGCAACTTTAGTCATCTATCCTCAAATCCCTTAGCTTGTTGCATGATAGATCCAACACAACTTCAATCACTCCTGGAAACACTCCAACAAAAATGGAGTTGTAGAAGAAAGCTAAAGTATGCCACAATTTAGAAGGGCTTCCAATCCTAGTTTCAAATGCCCGAATGGATGCCCCTGCAAAACCATTAGTATAGAGACAATTAACATTGCTGCTATATTTCCAAAATAAAATTTTAATTAGGTGTCAATATATTAAATAACTTAATATATATCCGAACATATTCGGAAAGGATAAAAAGATTCTAATATCTCTTAACATACAAAGAATCTAGAAGATATTGATTAGTATTTGTTATATGTTAAACACTAAATATAACCTTAGCCAAGTATTGATCACCCGGTTTCATTCCAAAGTGTACCTTCCTTGATACTCTAAAAGATCTCAAGAATTATAGATGCTCAATAGGGAAACTTCAAATTATGGAGAAGTAGAGACAAAGCACATTTTCCTAGTCAAGTAATAGATAGAACATCACAATCTGGCAACAAGTCAACAACCAGATTCTTACAGTTGCAGAACTCTACAACTGCTATGATGAATGTAAGAACAAGGTGCACCTAAGAGGGGGTTGAATAGGTGTTTAGAAGTTTCTGTTGTTTTTAGAGATTCAGTTGAAACTCGATTTTTTTCTAAATTAAGATAGTGTATGGGCAAAATAAATGTGATTAGAATAATAATGAACACACGATATTATATCCGGGTTCCCCTATGACCAAGGGTACATCCTCCTCTGGCACACCACAAGATATTTTTCAAATATTGTTAGAATATGTGCAAATCCCACCCTAGTATCTCTGCTACAAACATCTAACGCACTTCCTAAGTTAGACACAACCCACTGTCTTATATTACAGATACATTAAGAAAGTACACTATTCTTTAATCTACAACTACAATATACTTAAATGATCTTATCTTGACTAAGAATCTTGGTATTACATAGTTGTACAATGTATCAACTCTAATAATATTTCAAGTATACTAGAGAAATTTTCTTAATTAATGATGTGAAAAATGCTTAATGCAAATACTTGAAATATAAAACATTACTGAGCATTATTTCAGAAAATTGTTCAAAGTTGTCTCAAGTGTATTGATACTGAATTGATTCATTTAAACTGAATTATGGCGAGTATTATACTCCACAAAACATCCACTTCAGATTAGTGGCCATTGTTTTCCTAGAGTGTTATGAAATGAACCAAATGCAATGATCACAGAACTATTTCAGAATCTGAAACAATTGCATTGTTTCCAATCTAGTTATTCAACTACAACTTGTGTGTAGTCGAATAAACCGTGTAAATGTTGCAGTGTTGCATTGAAGATTTCAACATCGTATTCTGAAAAGACGATAATTTGTATTTGAATACAACATGAAGTGAATCCTTTACCACTGAACTTGTTATATTCGATACACACCGGTTTGGTTCGAATACAATGTGATATCTTAGTATCCTGACTTAGCACTTGTATTTTGGTACACCTATTTCATAATCAAATTACATATGTCCAGTTTTTGCTATTGGACTTAGCACGTGTATTCGGCTCCACATCTCGTAGGTCGAAACAGATGTGAGTTTTAGCTACATTATCACGGTATCCGGCATACAACATGTTGTATTCAATACAACATTGGAAAATTGTTTGCCAAACCAAATATTATTTTCAAACGATGTTATGCATTTTTGACACTTTGAAAATCCTTTTGATGCATATGCTAAAATGAAAGATTCTCATGTGCATTTGAAATATAAGAATATTAGATTGCATCATATACCTTTACATTGTATATCTTCTAATATGTGTGACCATAAATGACTTCGATTATTTGACTTCTTTTGTAGCTTGCAACTTTGATCACATTCCTTTGTCTTTGTCTTTGTCTTCATCAAAAACATGTGTTTTACATTCTCCACCTTTTTTATTATGACAAAAACTTATTGTTTGGAGAGACTTTAGAACTCTATCCATGGAATTTGGTGATAGCATTGTAAAATTTAACAACTTTGATGCTATGAAACACCCCATGGAAGAGCATTCTATTTTTCAAATTGAATTGCTTGCTGATTTGGTTGATGACACTTACCCCGATATGTTTGCTACTGATTTTCCTTCATTTTCTGGTTTTGATGATACTTATACTTGTGAATTCTGTACAGATACTCAATTGTGCTCTGTCTGTGCTGATATCGGAGCTGCCTTGCAGGTTGATCATTGTGCTGATATTGATATTTCTACTAACATAATTGATTTTGCAGACTTAGCTTCGACCATTGGTGTTGTACCTTCCATTGAACAACCACCGGCTATAGAGCTTAAACCACTTCCTGAAAATTTGAAATATGCATATTTAGAAGGAAGTGACAAGTTACCTGTGATTATTTCAGCCAAACTTGACGATGAACAAGAAGATGAGATGTTGCAGATTTTGAGAAAACATAGGAAGGCAATCAGATGGACCTTGGCTGATATTCCTGGTATTAGCCCATCCATGTGTATGCATAGGATACTATTGGAGGACGGGGTAAAATCAGTTAGGTAGCCCCAAAGGCGACTTAACCCATTAATTTTGGATGTTGTAAAAAAAGAAGTAACCAAGCTCTTGCAAGCAGGCATTATATACCCCATCTCTGATAGTCAATGGGCGAGCCTGGTGCAGAACAGCTGGAGGGTGTGCATCAATTACAGGAGACTAAACCGGGCAACTAGAAAGGATCATTTTCCTTTGACATTCATTGATTAGATGCTTGAACGATTGGCTGGTAAGTCACATTATTGTTTTCTTGATGGTTTTTCTGGTTATTTTCAGATCCATATTGCACCACAGGACCAAGAAAAGACCACGTTCACTTGTCCTTTTGGCACATTTTCCTACAGGAGGATGCCCTTTGGCCTACACAATGCTCTTGGAACTTTCCAACGCTGCATGATTAGTATTTTCTCTGACTTGATAGAAAATTGTATTGAAGTTTTCATGGATGATTTTACTGTGTATGGTTCCTCATTTGATGCATGCTTGAACAACTTAGATAGAGTTTTGCATAGATGTATTGAAACTAACCTTGTGCTGAATTATGAAAAATGTCATTTTATGGTTGAAAAAGGCATAGTTTTGGGACATGTGATCTCTAAAAATGGGATAGAAGTGGATCCTGCCAAGATTGATGTGATTTCAAATTTGTCTTACCCATCTTGCATCCGCGAGATTCGTTCTTTTCTTAGCCATGCAGGTTTTTACAGACGCTTTATCAAGGATTTCAGCAAGATAGCTCTTTCGATGTCAAATTTGTTGCAAAAAGATGTCAGTTTCACCTTCGATGAAAAATGCAAGAAGGCGTTTGATTTCTTAAAGGCAGCACTAACCTCTACTCCCATAATTCAGCCACCCAATTGGACCCTCCCTTTTGAAATTATGTGTGATGCATCTAACTATGCCGTGGGAGCAGTCCTTGCACAAAGGGTTAGTAAGGTTGCCCATGTTATTTATTATGCTTCTAGGACGTTAGATTCTGCACAGGCTAATTATACTACCACTGAAAAGGAACTTTTAGCTATTGTTTTTGCACTTGATAAGTTTAGATCATATTTTTTAGGTTCGAAGGTAGTTGTTTTTACTGGTCATGCAGCTTTGAAGTTCTTGTTGAAGAAACCAGAAGCAAAATCGAGATTGGTCCGATGGATGTTGTTACTCCAAGAATTTGATTTAGAGATTAAAGATAAGAGTGGAGTTGAAAATTTGGTGGCAGATCATTTAAGCAGAATAGAAATGGATGATGACCCCATCCCTATTCAAGATGATTTCCCTGATGAGCAACTGCTACAGTTGCGTGAGGTAACTCCTTGGTTTGCTTATTTAGTTAATTATCTAGTTGCTGGAGTCTTTCCTGCAGATGCATCCCGAACACAAATGCACAAACTTAAAAGTGATTCCAAATACTATGTGTGGGATGATCCATATCTGTGGAAATTATGTAGTAACCAGGTGATTAGGCGATGTGTTTCCCACCATGAGGCTCAATCCATTCTTCATTTTTGTCATACCTCTCAAACTGGAGGACATTTTGGTCCTCAACGAACAACAAGAAAAGTCTTAGACTCGGGTTTCTTTTGGCCCACTTTGTTTAAAAATGCTTTTGCGACTTACAAAACTTGTGAACAATGCCAAACAACAGGAACAACAATCACTCGTAGGAGTGAGATGCCTCAACAACCTATGCTTTTCTGTGAAGTATTTGATGTGTGGGGCATTGATTTTATGGGCCCTTTTCCTGTATCTTTCGGTTATGTCTATATTTTACTTGTTGTTGATTATGTTTCGAAGTGGGTGGAAGCAATACCCACTAGGACTAATGATTCTAAAGTTGTTGCAGGTTTTATCAGATCAAATATTTTTTTGCATGTTTGGAATACCCCGAGCCATCTTAAGTGATCAAGACACTCATTTTTGCAATCGCACCATGGACGCTTTGCTTCGGAAGTATGGGGGTTGTGCACAGAGTTTCTACACCTTATCATCCCCAAAATAATGGGCAAGCTGAAGTCTTAAATAGGGAAATCAAACAGATTTTAGAAAAAATGGTGCAGCCAAACAGGAAAGATTGGAGCCAATGACTTGAAGAAGCTCTTTGGGCTCATAGAACAGCCTACAAAACACCAATAGGAATGTCCCCTTATCGACTTGTGTTTGGTAAGGCATGCCACCTCCCAGTAGAAATAGAGCACCGTGCTTATTGGGCGGTAAAGAGTTGTAACCTTGAGATGGAGAAAGCAGGTTTGGAGAGAAAGCTTCAATTGCAACAACTTGAAGAGCTTACTCTTGAAGCTTATGAGAACTCTCGCATCTATAAAGAGAAAACTAAGCACTTTCATGATAAGATGATTTCTAGAAAAGAATTTTCCATTGGCCAAAAAGTTTTATTGTTCAACTCTCGTTTGAAAATTATGGTTGGGAAACATCGATCGAAGTGGATTGGCCATTTTGTTGTTACTAACATTTTTCCTCATGGTGCAGTGGAAATAAAAAGTGAAAACACCGAAAAAATGTTCAAAGTAAATGGACAACGCCTCAAGCTATTCCATGAGAGCTCTATGCTTGAAGATGCTACCATAGAAGAACTCTCCTAGGAAAAGCCCACATACACTAAAGTTTAAACAGGGAGCTCCCTTTCCTTACTCTTATTTTATACTTGTTACTTTCATTGAGAATTTAAGTGTGGGGGTATTACTTAGGATTTTATTTGTTATATTTCAAAAAATAAAAATAAAATAAAAATAAAAATGGACATTGTATTGCATGCTTTTTCATCAGATTTTATGGTTGTAAATGTTGAGAGTTTGTTTGGACTGGCATGATTGGATAGTATTTTTGCATTCTTGGTAAAATAAATTGGATTAAAATGCTAAATTGTGTATCATTTGTGATAAGTCATTAACCTTTGTGAGATTTTTTTAGCCTTATTATGAATGGAATACATTTTTCCATCTTTTTTTTACTTGTGTGTTATCTCACTCATGATTGCTAGTTACGCCAGAACTTGACTTGACTCTTGCCCGCGTGCATATATTGAAATGATCTAGGCATTTGTTTCTGATTAAGCTACTAGCCAAATAAGCATACCCTACAATTATCCATTTGTGTAAGCCCCTTTGAGCCTAATTACTCCATTCTTTGTTATATAGCTCATTACAAGCATAAAAGTGAAAAACAATGAATTGACTCAATCTTGGGGGATAAAGGAGTCCTTCCTTACATAAGTGTAGAGGTGCTCAACTTGTTTGTTTAAATTTGAGGGTTATGAAAAAAAAAGGCAATATATATATATATATATGAAAGAAAATGGTTGTGTTGTGAGCAAAGAGAGTGTGAAAATAAAAGTCAACGATGTTTTGTTGAGTTACTTAATGCTGTTTTTCTATCTTAATAATTACTCATTTATCCTCATTAATTTTCAGCCCTAGTCTCCTTAGGATTATCTCACCCTTACCTTGGCCACGTTACAACCTAAATAAAGACATTTTGATCATTATCTGCATGTGTTTCAAATATAGATTATAGAGGCTTGTCAAGCATATGATAGTGCTAGCCTTCATGATGTGCATTGAGTGTAAACAGTAGCCCAAACACTTCGAGAGAATTTTATATCCCGGGAGGACTCTATCACTTATGATACATTATTTAGTTAACTTGTCCTCTTGTTTGCCTTGGTTGTGATAAAAAAAAACTATTCATAATTGCCTTAAACTAGAAATATTTTCTCTCTCACCACTTTGCATTCATAAGAATATTTGGAATCACATGAATTGTTTTGCTCGAAGTGCAAAAGTTTAAGTGTGGGAGAATTTGATCATAGCATTTGGGCACATGTTTTTAGCTTTTAGTTTGGTATTTTAAAAGCTCTTTATAGCTTAGATTAATATTTTTAGCTTGTTTCTAAACTTTGGGCCGAACTTGAATTATAATTTTATTATTAGCATTTTAATTTTATTATTTATATTTTGACTCTTTCTCGATCTGTAGGTCATAACTTGAGCTCTGGATATCGGATTGACACATATGAGCAGGCGTTGGAAAGATAAAAAACTCAGCTACAACTTTTGTGTTGGAAGAAAAGACCAATTCCAAACTTTACTGGGCCAAAATTGCAAATTTCATAATCTGGACATTTGCAATAATTTTAATTAGCAGGCCACTTGTTTTTAAACCCTAAACACTAAAGCCCAATATCAAGTACTATATATTGGCAGTTTTGTTTCTTTTTTAGAGACGGAAAAATTAGGATTCAAATTGCTACAAAAAATAAACAGTTTTATTTTAATTTCATGGAAGACTAATTTTATAAGATTAATCCACGAGTTCAGAGTTTCATCAACACCTTGAGA
>PGTU02012070.1:0-12947 GCA_002896215.2 Cicer echinospermum | reverse complement strand
AAACTGGAATAGGTAGTGGTTGTAGTAACCCACTAGGTGTAGTCGCGACATATTTTTGGTGTTGACAAGTGTTACAAACTTTCACAAAATCTTGCACCCTTTTCATCATCCCTTGCCAATATAAAGTGACTGCCATTCTCCTATAAGTGCGTAGGTCGCCGGAGTGACCTCACTAGGGGAAGGATGAAAATCCTTAAGTAGATCAATAATAAGTGGTGAGTTAGCCGGTATAACTAACCTATTTTTGTAGAATAAGATGCCACCTTTTAAGGAAAACCCAAGTTTAGCAGTAGGATCCTTTTGAATAGCCTCCACAATGCTTTTAAGCAGGGATCATGCGATACCTCTTGTTGCAATTGGCTGCTCTGCTGCCAAATAGGATATGCTTTAAGAGCATGAATTTCATCATCCTCATGTTGTCTAGATAAAGCATCAGCCACCTTATTTTCCACTCCCACCTTATACACCACCTCAAAGTCAAAACCCAGCAACTTAGCCATCCATTCCTGTTGATTTACTGTGGTAATGCGTTGCTGTAACAAGTGTTTTAGGCTCTTTTGATCAGAATAAACCATAAACCGCATTTCTAACAAATAATGTCTCCAATGTTGAATAGCTAACACTAAAGTCATTAACTCCTTATCATAGGCCGATTCAGATAACCTAGATGATTCAAAAGCCTTGCTAAATACGCAATGGGATGTTTAGATTGCAACAACACAACACCAACTCCTTTTCACGAGGCATCACATTCAATTTCAAAAGGAAAATTGAAATTAGGTAGGGCTAAAAGTTACTTTTAACAGTTGTAACAACTACTTTTAATTTCTTAAAAGCTTCGGCAGCCGCAACATTCCATCTAAAACCATCCTTCTTTGTCAACTCGGTCAAGGGTTTAGCAATATTCGCATAGTTAGCTATAAATTTTCTATAGTAATCCGTTAATCCCAAAAAACCTCTCACTCCCTTGATGTTCTTAGGGAATGACCATTGTAACGCATTGCTAACCTTTGCAGGATCCACAACGACCCCTGCTTTGGAAATGACATGTCACAAATATTCAACTTGGTGTGTACCAAAAGAACACTTCTTCCTGTTAGCCACAAACTGATGTTGTTTCAAAATATTTAGAACCATCTCTAAGTGCTGCGAATGAGCAGTCCAACTAGTGTTGTACACTAGTATGTCTTCATAAAAAACCAATACAAACTTCCTTAAAAAAGGCTGAAAAATATCATTCATCACTAATTGAAAGGTTGCAGGAGCATTGGTAAGGCCAAGTGGCATCACTCTAAACTCATAGTGACCCTCATGAGTACGAAATGCAGTTTTATGAATATCCTTTTCCTTCATACGAATTTGATGATAACTAGATTTAAGATCAAGGTTAGAGAAATAACCCGAGCCATGTAACTCATCTAACAATTCATCTACCACAAAGATAAGGTAATTATCTGGAATTGTAACCTTGTTAAGTGCACGGTAATTTACACACATGCACTAGGATTGATCCTTCTTCTTGACCAAAATAACTGGACTAGAGAAAACACTAGTGTTGTTTCTAATCACCCCCTGCTGCATAAGGCTCTGAATTTGTTTTTCAATTTCATCCTTGTGTAAATGAGGATATTTGTAAGGTCTCACTTATCGAACCAACACCCTGCAAAAGTTCAATGGAATGGCTATTGTTTTTTATGAAGACCCTGGATTTCTTTAAATACAATAGAAAACTGATCTAACAACCCTTGCAACTCCTTAGTCTGTTGATCAGAGAGATGAGGCACTTGTGAACCTACCACCTCCATCAAGGTAGGCCATTCACAGCCTGTTATCAGCTGGGAATAAGTGATGATGCTTTGGAAAGTAGCCATCTTCTCATCTAAGGCTTGGCCAAGAAGTTTCACCATATTGCTATTATTGTTGAACACCATAGACATTTCCTTCCAATCCATGGTTACCTTCCCCAAAGTTTCCAGCCAAACAACTCCCAAAATCAGATCCACACCCTCTAACTCCAACACATAAGCCTCAAAACAAATCTGCACCATTCCCACATCCATTTGAATTCCCTTACACCTACCCATAGTTAGGACATGATGACCATCTCCTAACTTAACACCCAAGGGAGTAAAAGGTACCATAGGCAGTCCAAGAGCTTCAACCACCTTAGGAGATATGAAATTATGCGTGGCTCCACTGTCAATAAGAACCAAAATAGGTGCACCTTGCAAACAGCCCTTTACTTTCATTGTGCGAACCTGGTTTGGAGTGGTGGATACACCAAAAACTCCCATCCCTTTACATTATAACTTCTCTTGTGCAATCTCTTCTTCTGACTCAGCCTCCAACACCATAATCTCTCCTTCATCGTTGACCACTTCATCGTCCCCCAAGATAATCAATCGTAACTGCTTTGTTGCACATTGATGTAGGGGATCCCATCGTTCATTGCAACGAAAGCAGAGTCCCTTCGTGCGACACTCATTAACCTCTGCACTTGGTAAATGGCAAACTCCGCGTGAGTGACGGCGTGAAACGTCACCAGATTTTAGACGTGAAAGTGGAGTAGAATTGGGAGGGTGTGTTGACCCGGTTTGAGATCCATGCCCCAACTCGGTACACATTTTACCCATATTATTGCTAGTCTGGGTAGGGTTGGCAGATCTATTCCCTTCTCCTTCGTGATTGGCCCAATTAGATTTTTGAAATCGGGCCCAAGAACCTTGACTCGGTTTGTAGCGAGATCCAGATCCTTGCCCCAAAATAACAACAAATTCACTCTCAACATCACGAGCCAAATGCATCGCTAAGTAACGATTACAAGGCTTGAAGGTACGCACACAAGAACAAATGTCATGACGTAAACCACCAATGAAATAACCAAGAAATTGTTGTTTTGGTAAACGGCCACACTGTGAAGAATACAATTCGAATTTAGCAATGTAATCCTTCATAGATCCAAATTGTTTTAATTCCTTCAATTCTTCAAAAGGATTCTTCAAACGACCAACACCAAAACAAACGATCAACACCTCCGTCAAATTCTCCCAAGACAGATCCTCCGTAGAATTGAGCCATAAATTGAACCAATGAATCGTAGGACCTTCCGTACTGAGCTTCGTCAATTGAATTCTCACGTCTGCAGAAATACGTTGTACCTCAAAATATGTTTCTGCTCGAGCGATCCAAGCAACTGGATCATCACCGGTAAACGCCGACAATTCCACCTTCTTCGCAGCTAAGCAAAATTTATCTAACGGTGAGGTGACCGCTGTAATATTGTCCTGAGACGTGTCACGCATCGCCAACGCACTCTGAATTTCAGAACCAATGAAGACACGTAACATGAACGCAGCAAGTCGGGCTAATTGATAGAGCAGAGGTAAGATAGAATTAGATGAAGAGAATTATTGTATTAATGTATGAAAAATGAAAATGATTCCAGAGCTAATGCTCATCAGTTAGAGAAAACAATTCTCTCACTGCCCAACCTCTAAGGTGTAATTAAAAAAGCATAAAAACCATCCAACTACTTCTCCACACACTCCTATTTATTAGTGGAATATTAACTCACTATGACAGCTAGGCTCCACCTCATCTCTGTTAACTAAGAGATCCCTGTCATAACTCGTGGGGCCCAACCCATTCCTATCATAACATGTTGGCAATTTTTTTACTACTTTATCATTTTATTGAGGATATTTCCTATTTGACATGTCTTTATTTATTTGTTTTTTATTTATTTATACAACAGATCCAAGATTTGGTATTTCATGCCTGGGTAAAATCAGTACCGTATATGAGAATGACCAAGATTTGGTGATTCAATTTTATAAATTCCTTGCCAAGTAAGTTCTCTCTTTTTTTATGTAGCATTAATTCATTTCTATCCTGTTAACATTTTCTCTTTAATTCTTCATTTCTATTGTGTAAATATCTTTTCTATCTTTAAGTAGCACTGAAAGACATTTTAAAGAGCAGATGAATGATAGCCATAGGTTTTGTTTGGAAGAAGTTACATGAGATAGTAGTATTCAGCTCCCTAGACAAGCACGCTGCAGGAGTAATGACATCCCTATGTGGCAATGTCTCATGAATGAGAAAGTAAAGGTTTAGACAGCCTGAAATATTATGGCAATAGTGTGAATAAGTGTATGTTTTTTATTTGTGCTGAGAGTTTGGAAGATGGTCCCTGTCCTAGTGTGTTCTAAACAACTTTATCTATCTGGAGTTATTTTACGTTAAAACTCAACATCTAAGAAAATGCACTTCATTCTCGAAGTTATCCATTCCATGTTCTGATTCTATACTTTTTTTGACTGTCGCTACACAAAAATTACAAACAGCTTTAATTCAAACATGACCTTATACTATGAATTATACATGCAGAGAAGAGATGGCTGTGATGAAGCAGAACTAGGAGAAGAATTGTGCTGAAAATGGCAGCCATCAACAAAATTTACAGGAAGAGGTAAGACTTTTGACTTTATGTCAAACTTTTTGGCACTTAGATTACATGTATTCACTGCTAATATCTAGAGAGTAAATCTTCACAGCAACTAGAGATGCTGCAGCACATGCGCAAGTATAACTTGGATGATCAATCTGCTATCCTTGAGAAGGTGATCACTAGTATTCATATTACAAGCACTTCTCTTTTTGAATTATGCTTCCAGCAAGACAAATATAACAGTCATAGTCAATTAACAAAGAACTCACTTTTCTGATTGCTGTTATTTTATATCATATTATTGCATAACATTTGATTATGGTCCATAATCAAGCGCATATGACAGCTTACAAGGACTTCTGTAATTGGATCTTAAAATATGCTTACAAGCGCATATGACAGTTGATGTATGTAAGTGTGATCGGTAATAGGACAAGTAGTTACAAGTCTGCTAGAATTTGTTCTTTTAGGCCTTCTTAGTTGTCAAATGGTCAATTGTCGGTCTATGTTTCTCTTTCTAGAAATTTGTATAATATTTAAATATTCAACTTGGTTTGCGCTTTACATATTTTGCTCATGTTTCACAGCTTGATAATATCTTCATAAAGTTTTCTTCTGAATTACTATACCAAGTGTATGTAGTGAATCAATTAATGTGCATTTACCTACGAGTGTGAAAACTATGTAGTAGTTGAAATTTCGACGGTTTTGTGATGAATTTGACAGTTACACCAACAGATGGAAATGTGGCAATCTATGAAAGCGAGACATCATATTGTCAGCTGAGCATATGGAAGAGATATAATTCAAGGAAGGTGTCCCCTTTGTTTATTGCCAAGTTAGGTCCAGAATATGTCCTTATCATGGACCCCTTTGTTATCACGTAAGAGGCGTATTTTGTTCCAAAGTATGTAATCTATCATGTGTCATCTGTTTTATATTGGCAAATCCATAAACCATACATGTAATAATATTGATCTCACTTTATCATCAAATGCATTTTTTGATAAAAGAATTATATTAACTAAAACGAAAACTGTGAGAATGATAATTCCTAACAGTCTATCGCGATAACTGTTTTCATAAATTGTATAAATATTACTTGTTTTTCACTTGTGAGACGAAACAATATTAATTAATATTACAACAAATTCTTACAAAGAAAAAAATAGGAATGAAGAAAACACAAACTATTTAGCAAAATCCATTTGTGGTATCGGTAACATTAACAGCAGGTGGAATAACAAAATGCCAAAGCTTCCTAATACCACCAACTCGATATTTCATGCACAAAAATTCCTTAGCATATAGTTTCTCAACTTCCCTATCCACGTCATGAAGAAACACGTGCGTAACACCCGCTTTTTTTCTCGCACGAGCCATCACCGCCACCGAATATATCGCCGCCATCCTCCCGGGAGCCGAGGCAAAATATCCCCTCGGCGCGTCGATCATTACCACATCCCAGTCCCGATCATAGACATCTTTTGGTAACTCACTCAACGCGAGCCTACATTTGCGGTCGTCTTTGAGTGGGTGGTCGTTTTCAGCAACCGCCCCGCAATCCTTCTTGTAGGAGGAGAGAAGCATTTGGGCCTCGGTGAGGCGCGTGTTGTAATGCACTGTATGTGCGCGTAGGATAGGAAAACGTTTGAGAGAAGAAATAGTCCATTTACGATCTTCTTCGAGAAACAACGTAATGCCACGTGGATTAAACGAATCCCACATGAGCGCGTCGTGACCAATTCCAAAGACGAGAAAGTTGCATGGCGCTAAAGATTGTAAAACGTCGAAGGGTCTTCGGATCTCGCCTTTGGATTGTTGGGGAACGTCACGCGCCGTAGCGTAGTGGAAGATGGTGACTAAAGGGATCGCAGTGGCGGTTAATTCGTCGGCGATGATTGTTTGGGCGGTGGTGAGGGCGGGGGTGGAGCATAAGTGTTCAGGATCTGTTTGGCGGGAGTAGAATAAAAAAAGGATTGTGGCGGCGGTTGTGATTGCTATGACGTAGAGATAACATGGGTTGTTGTTGGAATGGGGTGTGTTTGGGTGTTTCTTCTTGTAGAAAGATTTTGGAATCAAGGAGTGCATGTTGTTGATGAGCGAGTGTTTTGGTATGATGAGGTTTGATTATGAGTGTGTAATGTAATGTGATGTGATGATGGAGAAAATAATGCATGGACATGAAAAACGATTTCTTAGGTGTTAAGAGTTAGAAGTGGCACTTTCCTTGTTGATGGTGGTGACTTTTCTAAAATTAGTTAGCTTCATTTAGACATAATAATAATTGTCACCTTAATTTGTGTTAAGAGTTAAAAGTTGCATCCCTTTTTACAAAGCTAAGGTGAGCTTTGAAAAAACTGTGGATTTGCCACAGGAAAGAATTTGTAAGTATTATCTTCTGATTAATTCTTACTCCGCTTACAAATTTAATATTTATTGGATGAGATTATTTAAATTTAATTAGAGATTTTGAGTTTGAATGTTAAAATTCTGAGAGGATTTTGCTGTTCATGTCAGCTTACATTGTTTGAGACAAAAACAATCCAATTTAAATAATAAAAAGCCATATTAGATGACACAAATATAGGTTATCTCTTTCATCAAATTTTCGAATAATGGGTCTGATTTCATTTCATTATTGCTAGATAGACAAAATATAAAGTTTTTTATTAGACTGGGTATATTTTTAGAACTCAGTATAAGAACGAAAATAAGCCAATAGAACCTCTTTGAGAATAGAATAATTTGAGTAAACGAGTATTAACTTCAAAGTTGCGTATTCATGCAGATTACAAAACATTACAAAAAGTTGTAGAGTATTCTTGTCAAAACTATAAACACCGTTCTATCATATAAAGAGGTTGAAGAAATTTAACAGAACATATCATCTATAAGAGCCTCAATCTCCACACCAAGTTCCATATATTTTGCAAGGGCACAATGCCTAAGTTAGTCTAAATATCACAAGCCAAGTTAGAGCACAAAAAGATACTATAAAAGCATAATTCTATTTCGCCAATCTCCGACTTAATCAGCTAGCTTCTTCAACCTTGGGACAGAAAAAATCCACCGGGTTTTATAAATGCGACGGAATCGAAGATCGTTCATTCAGCAATCAAGATGCAGATAGGTTTTCAGTGGAGCTTATTATTATCTCTTGGAATGGATGAACCGAGTTTTGATCCCCATCCCACGTGAACCACTCGAGGGACAAATGACAAGCATTTGGTGTGGCGCGACCAAAGCTGATAATGAAGGAAGTGGAGTCTGAAGTATTCAATCTAGAACTGCTGAAACAAGGTCATCCCTATGGCTGCATTTTCCACTTCCTACATTCCTGAAGTATCTTCCTTATGAGTAGATTGTTTGCGCTGAGACTTCAGCCTATGTTTCTTTGAAGCAGAGCCTTCTTGTAAAACTCGAATGATGTCGGGAATTTATGTTGTCACCAGATGCTGCTGCCGGCTTTTGTAGCTTTTGATTTCAATCCACAATCCATCCACTAAGCATTCATACTATATGACAAGACATAAAAACCATGATAAAGAGATTGTCCCCCAAAAGAGAAACTGATAATGTGAAGGCAAAAGAAGTAGGTTAAATTATACTTTTAAACATGTAAATTTTTTTGTTCTAATTAAGTTTCTTAAATTTTAAATGCTATACACTTTAATCCTTTACGTCAACTTTACGTTTGTGTCTGTCAAATTTGTCCTAAGTGTCGAATGTTTAAGGTGATTTGCCCAATGTTTAAGATGATTTGGTAAATGACTCAAGTCAACACTAAGTTATAGATCCAGCATTTCACTTTCTTTTTCCTAGATCTAGGGACTCAACACCAAATGCTCAGTCATTTGTCAAATCACTCTATACATTTGTCAAATTACCTTAAACATAAGACTCTAAGACAATTTTGACAGACACAAACAGAAAACTGAATGAAAAGATTAAATTGTATAACATTTGAAACTTAAAGACCAAAATGGAACGAAAAAACTTAAGGGATGAAAATAAGTTAAGGCCTGTAATTTTCTCTGGTTTCCCTCTACCTCGAACTATTGGAGTATCTTCCATTTGGTCTACCTTTTTACAAATTCAACTATGAGCTATAAACATAAAATAAAAGACAAAAAGGATGTATCAAAGGGAGAAAGAAATTCTGAACATTGTTTGAAATAACCGATTTGTAAAAAGGTCTTTCTTGTTGCAATTTGTAAGATTATAAATTTAATAAAAAGAAAAATATGGGAGTACTTTATTAAAGAAATTTGAGGAAACATAAAGAAAAATTGAATGTCTAACAACAAAGAAGGGAACAACCAACCAACTAGTTAATTCTTCAAATGACAAACTGAACTGCATTATAGATAGAATCAATTCTTTAAATAATTTGTTTCATGACACCACATTGAATCATATTTAGACATTTACTATTACTACCATGTCATAGCCGCGTGCAACTTTTGCTTGAAAGAAAGAATCATGAGCTTCGGATACATGTATGCTTAGCAACCGCGACGTTGGGTAGACTCTACGACATACAGAACAGGACGCAGTATGTCTTGCATTATAGTGATTTTTCAAAGTCCTCCATTGAAGGCAACACACTCCACACCCAACAAATGGACAGAAGCTTCCTCACAAAGGGAGTATGCTACGAAATCGAGGCGGGCACACTGCATTTTATCAGTATAAGTTCAAAATCAAACGTTACATTCTTGGCCACAGCAGTCTTCAACTACGTAAAGAAAGCCTTGAGTGCAACACTAATCAAGATTGTAGTTTCCACATCAGTTAGATGCAATGGAAGAACAAATTCAAGAACTATAAGACAAGGTCTTTCACTGAGAAGCAGGCAGATAGAATAAACAGAAACTATCATAATTAGAATGACAACCATCATGGACTGTTTTTCAAAAAGAAATAACGGCAACAGCTTCTATTAGACATCAGACTGAGTATTGAGTAAGACCTATCTATGATAGCGTTTTTTAGAAAGGGATCAACGAATGCACTATAGGTTGCAAAATCAAGCTTTTCTTTTATGTCTACGTAACCTGGATTGAGGCCATATAAGTTGCATTTGACACACGGGCACGGTTTAAAACCAAGTTGTCTATTTCCATACACTGAGAATAGGAGCCCAAAACTGTTCGGGGATTTAAATAGCAGCTACGGTAACAATCGCACGATCTTTAGTATTGTGAAGAATCACAATTAAATGAGGACAATTCAACCTTGGCACCATGTTGCAGTTTCAGTAACATAAAAAACCCTTATGTGGCACACTGATACATTTTTTATAATAATAATCGCACACTGCTACTGTTAAGATTGTGAAAAAAAAAACTAAGGAAGCGTAATAATAGGATCAATACCTTCCATCCTCTTGTATCAAATTCTCAAGCTGTTCTTTCTCTTCTGTTAATTCCAAGGCAACCTTTGAATATAAAAAGGATAAGTTACCATGAAATTTCAAAATAAAAACTAAAAAAACTATAGCACCCAATACGAAATGCTATAAACTAACGTGTTTATAGAAAAACTAAAGTGTGTATTTGAAATTTGCTTATGAATCAGCGCTATTAATTGATTTGAGCAAAATAACCTTAAAAATCGTCTGTACAAGACAGCCTTAAATACAAGACAAGTAAATAGAAATAGAGATTAGAACCTGTTTGACAAGAAGTTCACGTTCGACGTTGCCGGGAGCAAAGAAAAGTGAATCGGGTTGGAACCTACGAGAAATGGGTTTCCAGAACGGAAACTCTGAATTCAGATTCTGCTTCTCCACATTCATCATCACTTCAATCACCGAGTACAATCAGAATTCAAAAACTGATTCTGTTTCTGAGTTTTGCTTTTGCTTCAAAATTTTCAATTTTGAATCCAAAGTATACGGTGCACCCGTTTCTTTACGGGTCATTAGTTTTGGGCCTTATTTGTTTCTCTATATTTTGTTTGAAAAATTTCCCTTCTACCCTCCTTATTATACCTATACCCCCAAATTTAGAATGAAATGACTATTTTGCCCTCGTATAAATAATAAAACCTCACAAAATTACCATTCCACATTTTTACATTTCCGGAACAGAGAGTAAGTTTTTTTTTCAAAATTTCCGGAGAAGTTGAGAAACAAGTTTTCCGGTACAGAGGTTGTACTCCAGAAACCTTGTTTTAATGTTTGCCGGTACCGGAAATCTTGCATGAAGTTTTCCGGTACACAAGAGTCTTCCGAAAAACATATTTTTAAGTTATCCGGTACAGAAAGTGCTCCGGAAAACTTGATTGCCAACATTTGCGGTAGTTACCGGAGAACTTGAGCATCAAGTTTTCCGGAAGTTACGTATATTTTTTTTTATTTAATTAATTATAATTTTATAAGTTATTGTGATTTATTTCTTTTAATATTTTAATTTTTCAGTGGGTGCACGAGGAAGAGACGGCAAAATCATACGAGTTACACGGGACACTAAGACTTCTACATCGACTCCGATGAATCCCCCATAGAGGATTCGACCGACAACTTCAAGGAGAAGAAGACGTATGATTATTGATGACGACGATGAGGGACATCATGATCAGGGGGAGCCTTCTATAGTGCATGAGGAAGATGTGGTACATGGGCAGGTGGATGTACATGAGCATATGGTGCACGAGCAGGTGGATGTACATGAGCAAGAGGAGGCTGCACCTGCTCATGAGGGAGAGCATATGGAGGAGGAACATGATGGAGCTGAGGGACCTAGTGAGCTCACACGGTATCCTGGAGGACCTATATGATTTTGTTTGTCCTTTACACGATACCGTTATCATGTTTCAGCTAGACTATTGGGTTTGGCGAGTGGTATATTAAATTAATTTATGCTACTTATTTAAATTATATTATTATTGTTGTCTTAAATTTAATTTTAATGTCACTATATTATTTTTTTTTTGTATACAAGAGCGACCATTGTTGAAAATTGTTGCGCATGGGAAGAAAAATGCAACAATTACTCCGCCGGTACTTCCGCGACCCATAGAGAATGGGTGAATTTGTCTGGTCTGAACCCATTACAACGGGGTAGTTTGAAGATGATCGGACAACAACTTGATATTTGCCTTTGTTGAAAGATGGCATTCTGAGACATCGTCAATTTCACATGCCATTTGGTGACAATGACGATTACTTTGGATCGATGTTGCCAATCTTCTCGGATTGCCTATTAGGGGTGAGTTCTACCAGTCCACCCGATGTAGATAGAGTAACGCAATGTAATCTTTCGTCCATCTATTAGGAGTGACCACGAAGAGATCTGGAGGAGACCAAAAAAACTAGAGGTGCACACTATAGATGGGATGTGGTTGAAGGAGGTGTTCAGAAGGCAGTGCTGCAACAAGAGAGGTTTGACTGTGCTGCTAGGCATATCTGTTGAATTTAGTCGGGGAGCACATTTTTCGCTGATAAGAGTCATATTCTAGTTGATGCGAAGTACCTTCCTTTATTCAGATATTTAGATGGTTAGATAGATATGCATGGGGTACTGCTGCACTAGTGGTGCTTTATGACTAACCTCTCAGATGTCTGCTATTATGACACCAACAGCTAGGTGGCATATATGACGCTGCTTCAGTATCATTATATTTTAGTATTAAATTTTGTTAATTATATTAATTTATTTATGTTGTATTGATTGTTAGTATTAATCATTTAATATTTTATTTGTAACAGTGCTGGATTACGAATAATATTTGTAATAGAGGTGATCAGGGTGCTGACGTGGGAATGTTTTGCCCGAATGAATAGATGGTGCATAAGCAAGGCAAGCATAAGGTCCACGAATACAGAAGTATTATTGAGCATTGACACCTGGCAGATGTTATATGGAGACCATGGGAGAATCAACAGGGGTGTCACTTCCTTTTGATGATATCACACTTTATACTGGTCACATCGATTATGCAGCACTGTAGTGAAATATTACCAGAGAGGTGTTTGAGACAATTCGGATATATCCAGTATATTTTCCTTCACCGCCACTTCCAAATCCTGTAGATTATTTTGATGTAGATGTGGAAATGGTTGGGATATGTGACGCCAGTGACAGAGCTATTTCCCAAGCTTCGTCCAGCTACATATCCATCTGAGTGTGAAGATGGATATTTGGAGTGGTTCTATCAGTGTCTCATCCACTGCTGGTGCGACCAGATGGTGTACCTCAGTCCCACGTTATATGTACCCCACCAGTGCATATGCTTCTATTCACATCCGACCACCTATCCTACAGCAGATCGGTGATCTTATACAACAGGTTGAGTGAACATCAAGCTAGTCAGGATGATGAGTTGTATATTCACTTTTATAAAGCTTTGTATTTATCACGTAGTCGCACTAGTTAGTAGTAACACTTTTGATGAACTATTGTTATGTCGGTTATTTTATGAACACTTTTGATGAACTATTATTATGTCGGTTATTTTATGAACACTTTATGTTAGTTATTTTATTAAT
>PGTU02012068.1:0-10746 GCA_002896215.2 Cicer echinospermum | reverse complement strand
ATATTAACTAAATATTGTGGGACCTAATATATAATACATAAAAAAAAATAATACCTTTTTAACAATTACTCTCGAGTTTTAAAAAAAAAATTCATTAAATTATGAAGTAATTAAAAAATTATGGATTACATGTTTCATATAGTTATGATTTTAGAGATAATTTATATATTTCCTAAATAGAAATACTTAAATAAGAAATATTTTTAGGGCTAGTTGTACACATGAATTTACTATTCGTAATTATAATTAAATATTTGATTCAACTATATATGTGACACCTTAAACCCCAAAATGAAAAATATAATATTTTATACTATATTTTTTTAGTAAAATTTGCAGAGGATAAAGAAAATTTGTTTACAAGGAAATAAAAACTTTTGTAACTAATTTATAATATCACGTTTCTCGAAGTACACATGGAACAATTCAAACTTTATTACTCAATTAAAACAATTTAATCTCAATGGACTTGATTTAACTATAAATTCCTATTTTAATTCCCAAAAACTTACTAGTACTAAGGTTTCATATAAAAATACATTGGTAAATTACTAACTAAAATATAAATTACAACTCTTAATTCCCGGTATCACCTATCAAAGCGAGGATTTCTCCCAAACTTGAACTTCAAGACTCATTAAAATCACAATTATTTCACAAATTATGGTGTTACTTCAATATTCTCATAAAAAATTCACGACATCACTATCACTAATCATATTTGATCAATATTCTCATCACAAATTTCGCAAACACAAGGCCAAGTCTGTCAAAACACAAACAACAAATGAGGTGAGTTTCGAATCATGTTGACAGTATATATAAGTAAGAAAACACACGAACAATCATAAAAGAACCGTTAATCATTACACAAACATTCGTCAAGAAAATATCACATTACAAGGTCAACATTCACTCAAATAAAATAACCAAAATTTCACTGCTAACATCAAAATCGTCTAAGAGAAATTATTATCCCACACGATTCACATTAATCACAACAAAACAATCAACAAAAAAATGTAATGCTACGCATGAGCTTAGACTCTACATCACAATGTGGGTACCATTCTAACTCTGAAGTACTTGATTAGGAGGTTTGATACTATGCCACCATCCCGGTGGTACGAACAATTCAAATTGGCTCTTTCCTCATAGATCCCCTCAACTTAACCTGAGACACATTATACACGACAGTCGAGGCGTAAACGTGTGTTGCATAGTAGCTCCGACATTTGGATGCGACCTCCAAGTCACCTTGGAATTCCCCACCCTAATACCTCCAAAGGTCTAAACAATCTTGCCTTAAGGTTCAACAGCAGACCACCTACGATTAGGCTCATTCAGTTTTTAATTCCCCGTAATGACAAAATAATCTTCACTTCACAATTTTTTCAATATTGAATTTCTCTCCTCGTTGGCCTATGATACTCCATTAAGACTTTCATTTCAAAACACAAATTAAAAAATCACAATTATTTCCACTATAGCGTTACTTCAATATTCTCATCACAAATTCACGACATCATTATCACTAATCATATTGATCACATAAACTCATCAAAATGAATTCACCATTTATTATCACATCACAAAGACTCGTCTAATCAAACATATACATAAAATTCATTCGACACCCAATATCACAACAATATCAAATAGCACACATTAACGAAATTTAATCAATCAAACACTCTATAAATATTTCTTATTCATATTTTATTCTCACAATTTCCATATTTGTACATAAATTAATTTTATCCCTCAAAGGGCTACTGCCATACGTAGCAAGCCCCAGATGAATTGTTGGGGAAATATGATATTCCTGTTCATCTCACAATATATTATACTGATGTATTCAAACACTCTATCACCCTTACGGTATTTCGACGCTTTCACGCACGAATATGATTCCACGAGCAAACAGCCTTTTGTTATTCAATAGATCTAACTCGACAGTATATAGGTAAACATCGAAAATAGATTATGAGAAGAAAACTCTAAAAAATAATTTTGAAATTCGGTCAAGGAAACAAACCATAAATTAGAAAACCAATCAATGGATAAAATAGCCATTTTCCCACACAATCATTTTTTGCGTTGGTTCACTTGTGACACCCTAAACCCCAAAATAATTATATATAATAATTTATATCATATTTCTTATTAAATTTGCAGCGGATAAATAAAAATATGTTTCCAAGAAAATAAAAACATTAATTTTTAATTTAGGATATCACGTTTCTCAAAAAATCAAAAGGAACACTTTTTAAACTTCTTTACTCCATAGTGAAATCTCAATAAGCTTGATTTAAGTATAATTACTTGATTTAAATTATAAAACTTATGAGTACTTATATGGTTTTCATACAAAAGTAGTTTCAAAATAATAAGTAAAATACAAATAACAACCCTTATTCCCGTATCATCTATTAGAGCGGGGTTCCTCCCAAACTTAAACTTCAAGACTCATTAACCTGTAACAACTGCGATTTCGCAACGCAGGGCCAAGGAAGTCATACACAAACAACAAATGAGGTGAGTTTCGAAATCATGTTATAGTATAATATAAGTAAGAAGAACAAGCAATAATCATAAATAGACCGATCATAAATTCACATTACGATATATCAAAATATTTAAGTAAATAGTATTCATATTATAACACCAAATTCACTCAAGTAAATAATCACTCATTAAATAATATGCAACAAATCATCAAAGAGTAATTATTATTACTTTTGAAATACATCAATCACAATGAAACAATCACAAGGAAATGTGTAACACCCCAAATTTTATAATAAACTATTTTATTAATTAAATTGGAATTTTAGATAATTAATTTGGTGTTAAAATTATTTTATAATATATGTTGATTAGTTTTATGATTAATTTTCCTTTTAGGCATGATTTCTGTGATGTGTAGTTTTATAAATATTAGATTAACATGAGCGATATAAATAATAAATATTTATATTACTCTTTGATATATTTTTTTTGAAAAAATAATAGTATTTTAGTGTAATATATAGTTTAAAGAAAAGATTTTAATGATGCGATTACGTGCATATACGTGTACCCAATTTAATGTAATATTTTTTGTGTGCATTTTGAACCGATTATTAGTATGCACGTAGTTATATTTCCATTATTTATAACTACTTTCTATTTTTTAGTTATATCTTTTTAAAATAAAATCCTGAGATAAATTGATATTGTGTTTGATTTCTTCTTTTAATTTTATATACTTTTTTATGATATTGTGATTTTATAATATTTATTATGATTAGTAATTAATATAAAGTGGTTGGTGTAATATTTATGTTATTTTATAATTTTGAATATTATCTAATATGATGGTATTATTATAATGTGAGTATTTGAGAATAAGTATAATTGTAGATATTATTTTTGGATGTGAGAGTTTTGATTATTAGTAATATATTTTATTTTATTGATTATTTTAATTACTCTAATTTATAAAAATATTAGTAATGTTTGGAAAAACTAAATGGTGTTGGAGGAATATTAAAAAGGAGATTAAAATAATTATTAGTTTTATTTTAACAAAATAAAAATAATAATAGTAAATATAAATAAAGAGACCAATGGGTTGACTCTATAAACCCTAATTGTTAATAAAATAAAACAAACAAAAGAAGGGAAGGGAGTTGGAAGGGCAGCCGTAAAGCCAAAGAGGAAACACAACAATAACCCTATCGTTTGACACCGGTGATGTTCCAGAAAACTTTCTCCATTTTCGCCCAAATTTGAGTATGTTATTTCATTCATTTAACTCATCAATTAAACATAATTTTTCAGATTTTTAACAACTCCAATTTCTCTCTAAAATACTCGACTTCTTTGTTTGTAGAATTCTTTTATTTTGCATCGTTCTCTTTCACCGTAATTCTGATTTGAGTGAAAACCAACGCCAAAACGACCGTGTGAAAAGTGGCTATATTATCCACTGATTGGTTTTCTGATTTATGGTAATTTTATTTGGGCGATTTTCAAATTTAGTTTTTAGAATATCTCCTCATAATTTATTTTTGACGTTTACCCATAAATTGTCGAGTTAGATCGATTGAAGGACAAAGAGTCAAGAGCAAACACTGTTTGGCGTCGAATCATATTCATAGGTGAAAGTGCCGAAATAAGGTAAGGGGTGAGAGAGCGTTTGAATTCATGAGTATAATATATTGTGTGATGAACGGGAAAACCGTATTCCCAACGATTCATCCGGGGCTTGCTACGTACAAAGAGTGATAAATTAATTAATCTGCAAATAAGAAAATTGTGAGATTAAAATGTGAAATAGAAATATTTATAAGGTGGTGATTGATTTAATTTCGTTAAATGGTGATATTTTATATTATTTTGATATTAACATTATTGTGATATTTGAAATTATTGTGATATTTAAAATTATTGTGATATTTTGATGTTATTGTGATATTGATATCATTGTGATATTTGATTTCAAATGAATTTAGTGCATATGTTTGATTAAATGAGTTTATGTGAATGCAGTGTATAATGTAAGTTATTTAGTGCATATCGTAATGTGATTATGATACGGTCTATTATGATTGTTGCGTGTTTCTTCTTACTTATAGTATACTATTAACATGATTGAGACTCACCTCCTTCGTGTTTTGTGTTTGATTGGCTTGGCCCTGCGTTTGCAAAATCGCAGTTGTTACAGGTTAAATAAGTCTTGAAGTTCAAGTTTGGGAGGAACCCCGCTCTAATAGGTGATACCGGGAATAAGGGTTGTAAATTGTATTTTACTTATTTATTTTGAAATGAATTTTGTATGAAAACATATAAGTACTAGTAGGTTTTTAGAATAAATCAAGTAATTATACTTAATTCAAGCTTACTGAGATTGCACTATGGAGTAAAGAAGTTAAAGAGTTCCTTTTAATTTTTGAGAAACGTGATATCCTAAATTAAAGATTAAAGTTTTTATTTTCTTGGAAAACATAATTATTATTATTTATCCGCTGCAAAATTTTATAGAAATATGATATAGATTATTATATATATTATTTTGGGGTTTAGGTGTCATAAAATGCAATGATATGCATGAGCTTAGACTCTACTTCACAATGTGGTACCATTCTAACTCTAAAATACTTGGTTAGGAGGCTTGATACTATACCACCATCCCGGTGGACGGACAATTCAAATTGGCCCTGTCCTCATAGATCCCCTCACCTCAACCCGATACACATATACGCGACAGTCGAGGTCAACATGTGTTGCGTGGTAGCTCCCGACATTTGGAGCGCTACCTCCAAGTCACCTAGGAATTCCCCACCCGAATACCTCCAAGGTCTAACAGTTTTGCCTTAAGGCTTAACAGTAGACCGCCACGATCAGACTCATTCAGTTGTACTTCCCCGAAATCACTAGGCTTGTCAGACCCTACCTATATGATGACAAAATCATCTCCACTTCAAAAATTCTCAATATTTATTTTCTCCCCTTGTTGGCCTATGGTACTCCATTAAGACTTTTATCTCAAACACAAATTGGAATCACAATATTCTCATCACAATTTCTAACATCACTATCATTAATTACACGTCATCACATATACTCATCACAATCTTATTTCCCGATATCACCTATCAGAGCGGGGTTCCTCCCAAACTTGAACTTCAAGACTCCATTAACCTGTAACAACTGCGATTTCGCAATGCAGGGCCAAACAAGTCAAACACAGACAAACGAAGGAGGTGAGTTTCGAAATCATGTTAATAGTATAATATAAGTAAGAAGAACACGCAACAATCATAATAGACTGTATCATAATCACATTACGATATATCAAAAAATTTAAGTAAATAGTATCATATTATAACATCAAATTCACTCAAGTAAAATAATCATCTCATTATAATATGCATCAAATCATCAAGAATAATTATTATTACTTTTGAAACACATCAATCACAACGAAACAATCACAAGGAAATGCAATGATATGCATGAGCTTAGACTCTACTTCAAAATGTGGTACCATTCTAACTGTGAAGTACTTGGTTAGGAGGCTTGATACTATGCCACCATCCTGGTGGACAGACAATTCAAATTGGCCATGTCCTCCTAGATCCCCTCAACTCAACCCGAGACACATATACGCGACAGTCGAGGTAAACGTGTGTTGTGTGGTAGCTCCCGACATTTCGAGTGCTACCTCCAAGTCATCTAGGAATTCCCCACCCGAATACCTCCAAGGTCTAACAGTTTTGCCTTAAGGCTCAACAATAGACCGCCACGATCAGGCTCATTCAGTTGTACTTCCCCGAAATCACTAGGCTTGTCAGACCCTACCAATATGATGACAAAATAATCTCCACTTCACAAATTCTAAATATTTATTTTCTACCCTCGTTGGCCTATGGTACTCCATTAAGACATTTATCTCAAACACAAATTAGAATCACAATATTGTCGTCACAATTTCTAACATCATTATCATTAATTACACGTCATCACATATACTCATCACAATCTTATAACATCAATCTCATCAATCATACATCATCACATAGACTTATCACAAATTTATAACATCATTGTTATTAATTATACATCATCATAATCACATAAAACTTATCAAAATGCATCCACCTTTTACTATCACATCACCTAAACATGTCTAATCAAAGATATTCATAAAATGCATTTGACATCCAATATCACAATAATATTAAATATCACACATTTAATAATAATAAATCAAATATCACAATAATGACAAATGCCACACATTTAACGAAATTAAATCAAATATCATAATAATATCAAATGCACAACATTTTAATGAAATTAAATCAAATATCACAATAATATTAAATACCACACATTTAACGAATCAATCAACACCTTATAAGTATTTTTATTCCATATTTTAATCTCACAATTTCTATTTGCATATTAATTAAATTTATCACTCAAAGGGCTACTGTCGTACGTAGTGAGCCCCGGATGAATCGTTGGGAAATACGGTTTTTCGGTTCATCTCACAATATATTATACTCATGAATTCAAACGCTCTTACACCCCTTACCTTATTTCGATGCATTCACACACGACTACGATTCCACGAGCAACAGCCTTTGTTCATTGACTCTTTGTCTTTCAATCGATCTAACTCGACAGTTTATGTGTAAACGTTAAAAGTAAATTACGAGAACATACTTTAGAAACTAATTCGAAATTCGGTCAAGTAAAATTACCATAAATCAGAAAACCAATCAGTGGATAATACAGTCACTTTTCACATGGTCGTTTTGGCGTTGGTTTCACTCAAATCGGGGCTTACGGTGTAGGAGAACAGTGCAAAATAACGAATTCTACAAACAAAGAAGTCTGGTATTTTAGAGAGAAATTGTGATTGTTAAAAATCTGAGGAAGTGTGTTTATTTGACAACTTAAATGGATAAAACAAACATACTGAAAATTTGGACGAGGACGGAGAAAATTTTTCTGAACAATTATTGTTCGTCGGTGCCAATTTCCATATTTTTACATTAATCCAATTTATCACTCAAAGGGCTAATGCCGTACGTAGCGAGCCCCGGATGAATCGTTGGAAAATACGGTTTTCCCGTTCATATCACAATATATTATACTCATGAATTCAAACGGTCTCTCAACCCTTATCTTTTTTTTTGACGCTTCACACGCGATTACGATTCCACGAGCAAACAATCTATTGTTCTTTAACTCTTTGTCCTTTAACCGATCTAACTCGACTGTTTTATGGGTAAACGTCAAAAATAAATTATGAGAAGAATACTCTAAAAACCAAATTCGAAATTCGGTCAAGAAAATTAACATGAATCAGAAACCAATTAGTGGATAATATAGCCATTTTCACACGGTCGTTTTGGCGTTGGTTTCACTCAAATCGGACTTTAAGGTGAAGAGAGAACGTTGCAAAATAACGAATTCTACAAATGGAGAAACTTTTCTGGAACAATTATTATCACTGGTGCCAATTTTCTTGTAATTTTGTTCCAATTCCTCGTGGGAGGAGCAACAGCTGCCGTGCATACCTTCTCTTCCTCTATTTTTTGTTTGGTTTATTGTTTTACTTGCTATCGTGAAACACATTTAATCTTTTTTTTTTTAATAAACCAACAGATTACCAAAGTTATTTTTTTTTAAAATATTTATTAACAAATTCATTACTAATATTTCAAAATAATACTTGGTAAATTAGGAAAATTAAAATAATTAAACATTTAATAAAAATACTATTATGAACAACCCCAAACTCTCATATTCAAACTTAATCACTATAATTATAACTATTTTTTCAAAATACGCACAGTTATAATAATATATCATTAGAGAATAGGTCAAAATTATAAAATAATATATATATGATAAATACTTTATATTAATTACAAATCATACTAAATATATATTATAATCACATTATCATAATAAGTATATATAAAATAAAAAAATCAAACACAATATTACCACTATCACAAGATATAATTCTGTAAATAAATAATAAAATAAAATATATTAGAATAAATATAAAATAATAATTAAGTACACATTTAATATTAGTCAAATGCATAAAAGAATGTTATATTATTGGGTCGCCGAATATACACGTAAATGACATAAAATTTATTCTTCAAAATATACACTAAAATACTATTACTTTTAAAAAATAATATAATATAATAAAATAATCTTTTATTATTTATATGTCATATAATGTAATGTGTATAAAACTACCCCATCATAGAAACATATCATCATAACATAAATTAATCACAAAATTTATCTACATTATACTTGATAGTGATTAACATCAAATTCTATTAGTGTTACAATCACTCTTTAATTAAGAATATTTTATCATCGAATTTAGGGTGTTACAATTCAAACTCTGATAAAGGAAATTTCGTCCTCGAAATTTGAAGTGAACAACAACCGAACTGACACAATATTTAAGGTATTCACTACTTTTTTTTAAGCACAATTTATGTCCCATAAAATCATTTAGTTTTAGCATAATGGCCATTAAACATGACACCATTATAAGATCAAATAAAACACAAATCATATTCAACAAACAACAATAGCCATATTCAGTGGCAATCAATAACACAATATCAAAATTATGCCTTTCACTTCCACTAATTTTCCTTAAACAAGTAAATTTATCGGTTTTTTTTTTTACTCTCCTTAAAAAAGAATGTCTAAATTAAAAAAAAAAAATGCTTCTAACAGGTTTTCACAAAAGTTAGACATATATGAAAAAAACATTTAAAAAATATTTCAAACACCTTCAAAGAATTTACAAATAAAGAAATGCAATAACAGCTCAAGATGACATAATACAATCACTTAATTCCTTTAAAAAAAATTGGGGTGTATAAATTAATAGTGAAGATAAGAATATATTTTCCACATATATATTAAACATACTCTCAAGTCCAACTTAAATTTTTTCAAAAGTCTTATAAACAAAAATTCATTTATAGAAATCGAAATAAAAATAGTTTTTCTAGTCCTTAAGTGAAAATGAGAAATAAATATTAGAACAAATTAAAGAAGACTAACAAACAAATGTTTCTTATTCTTTTAAAACAAATTAAGTTTACAATAATCAAAATAACTTATTTTAAAATGTTTTAATTTAAGTACAAACCACTAACCAAATATTCGCGTCACGTAATCAATTATTAGCATTCAACATTGATGTCACATAAGACTCATAACCACTAAAGTTGTATTAGAGATGAACACCTAACTATTTCCAAAATAAAATTAACCAATATTTATAACAATAATAACAATGGGTTATTGTTGCCTCTTTTATTGGCAATGAATCATCGAGGTAGCTAGTCCCTCCTACTCATGTAGTCAACTACTTAAGGAAACTATAACTGTAATCATTCAAATTCAAACATGGGTAATTAAAAGTATCTTTAATGTGGTTCAAGAGTGCGAAGGCGGCGCCACAACTCCTACTCCTTACTTCAAGTTAAAAATTCACTTAATTACACCTTCACAATAATTTATTTGTAATTTACAACTAGTTACAACAACAAAAGAAAGACCAGTAACATCAATATATAACCAATAATTCGATTGAAGAAGTATAAAACTATTTCACTTTTAGATGCTCTTGACTACTCTAACTCTATACACCAATTCCAAAAAATTAGAACACTTGAAACACGGACAATTTAATATTTACATAATCATATACACATTCAAATAACTAATCCAAAAATTAGCACCAAGATTTTACGTTCATCTCATAACTCAAACGATGATTCTAAAACTGAAACATATTCTCATAGAGGTCTACTCCAAATTGATCACGATTCAATTTTCTTTTACATTAACCATCACTTAAAAGTTACAACAAATGGAAGCACATATAGATTTTCCAAGTAGAAGATAAGATAAATAATTATTTACTAGAAGATACAACACATTACCAAACCAAATTGAATCAGGTAGTGTAAAAACCACTTTAAGGTTACAACACATCATTCTAAAAATTGATTTCTATACTTAATTATTATTAAAAAAATATCACTAACCATTTAGCACCCAAAAAAAAAATTAAGAATTCTAAATTTTTCAAATTATTTTTCAATAATTCAAGTCTAAATAAAAACAACTAAGATAAATCAGGTTTCTAAATACAATACAAATAAAATAAATCACAAATATTTTTAAAATCTA
>PGTU02012065.1:0-10653 GCA_002896215.2 Cicer echinospermum | reverse complement strand
TTTTATAGCACGTCTTTTACGGTGCTTACTAAATACAAGCGCTGTTGTAAATATATTTTAAAAATAACGGAGCATATAACAGCGCTTTTTTGACAAGCGCTGTGGAAAAAGCGCTGTTGTAGGATCATATATCGTTTGCGCATAATGTTTACAAGGCTTTTACAGTGCTTTTACACAAGCGCTGTATAATGAAGCGCTCTCACATAATGTTTTACAACGCTTTTTTGACAAGCGCTGTAAAAGACTTGCGCTTTCAAATAATTAAATGACCTATTACAACGCTTTTTGTACAAGTGCTGTAAAAGACATGCGCTTTCGAATAAATAAATGACCTATTAGAGCGCTTTTGTTACAAGCGCTGTAAAAGGTCACATAATTGAAGGACCTATTTGAGCGCTTATTCTACAAATGGGCTATAAAATCCATTCACTCATTCACTTCAACTCTCTTTTAAAATAAAATCATTTACTTTAAATAAATAAAAACAAAAATTTAAAACAAATTTTTACGAACCCATCCACCTCTACTTCTAGGAACCCTCACCTCCCTCTACGTACTATGCGGCATTACTGCTCCCTTTAAAAAAAAATTGGATATGTTGTCTCAGGTATTTTGTATTATTTGTGATGTTGTCACGAAATACTCAATAAGATATGTTACATAATAATATCATGATAAAACATCTTTTCCTTTTACTGAATTTATAGTTGATCATGCTGATTACGTTCTGAAATATTTTTTGTGTGAAATTGTTACTATATGGTATGATGTTATCAGTACTATTATTTTATGTTTAACATCTGCATTTTAAATTTAGGTCATATATTTATTGAGACCGGAAATGGAAGGTTATCGCATGCCAGATATATCGATTGTCAATATAGGTAGAAGAATGGAGTGAAAGGTAGTTTGTGTGATGTTTTGTGTAGTGTGAATAATGCACAAAGATCCAATAAGAGTCGTAAATTGTCCTTTGTTTAGAATGACTGTATATGTTTGGATAAACGCGGTTAGGAAAGATAAATTGGAAATGGATTTAGTAGAGTGGAATGGAATTGATCAAAGATAGAGGCTTATATCATACATCGTTGGATAAGACATGGTGCGAAAATATAAAAACGGAAACATTAATTTTGAGAAATGGTTCGAACATATGCTTCAAACTGACTTCGATACAGAATACATATGAGCAGGACCAGAGTTGAGGAGATTGCAAAAGCAGTTGAGAAGATCTTCGGAAATTTGTCCTAAAATGTTTTGAGAGTTTGTTGAGTGATGCAGAGAAACCATTATATATAATGGTTGTACTTAAATTCACAAGACTATCGGCGATATTAAAGTTTGTACAACTTAAAAGCGAGTAATGGATGGTCTGATAAAAGCTTCACAGAATTATTAACACTCTTAAAAGATATAGTTGTCAGATGATAGCTAGAAACTTCCCAGCGATACCTACAAGGCAAAACGAATTTTGTTGCTCTATTGCGCCATGAAAGACGAAAAGACTCATGCGTGTGTCCGTAACGATTTGCATTTTATTTCGAAACGAATATGAATTACTTAGACGTGTCCGAAATGCATAATGTCTGCTCGATATAAGAAAGAAGAATCTACTCTCAGTACAGTAAAAGTCGTGATCGTTGTGGTATTTTATTCCTATAGAAATACCAAGATTTAGGTGCATGTATCGCAGTGAAGAAGATCAAAATAGCCTTGACATGGGCATGCAGATGAAAGAATTAGAGATGGAAAGTTTCGACACCCTGCAGATTTCCCACAATGGGGCAAAAATTGATCACGAGTATCCTGAATTCGGGATAAGTCAAGAAATCTAAGACTACTGCACTTTCTACTGATGGAATGAATCCACATGGTCTTCAAAGCATCTCAACTACAGCACATGTGCATGTGATTTTGTTAATTTATAACCTACCTCCATGGTTTATGTATGAAGTGTAAGTTTATGATGTTGTCTCTGTTAATTTCTGGACCCAAACAACCGGGGGAATGATATCGATGTATACTGACTCCTTTAATTGAAGATTTAAAATTATGTGGGAGACAGGTGTGGAAGTTTATGATGGGTATAGGAAAGAAGTGTTTCATTTTGAGGGTTATGTTGTTCGGCATACAATTAATGATTTTCCAGTATATGGTAATTTATCAGGATATAGCATTAAAGGTCAGTGTGCATGTTCTATATGTGAAGAGAGTACAGATTGGATGCGGTTGAAACATTGTAAAGAAGAATTTATTTCTTGGGCATCGTAGATTTTTACCTTAATAGTCATCAGTATCGTGGGTGGAGAAATGCATTCAATGGAAATCAGAGGAAGGTAAAGCTCCTTTAGCACCGACTGGATATCAAATACTTGAAAAAGTACAGGTTTGACCAATAAATTTGGCAAACTTTTTGCGGGAGAGCTGGTCAAAACTAGGTGGAAGAAAAAGTCAATTTTCTTTGAATTGCCATATTGGAAGTCATTGTATATAAGACATTTCCTCGATGTGATGCATATTGAAAAAATGTATTTGATAGTGTTATTGGCACGTTACTCAATGTTCCAGGAAAGTCTAAAGATGGCATCAATGCAAGATTGGACTTGGTCGATATGGGAATAAGAAATAAATTGGGTCCCGTAAAAAAAGGAAATCGCACATATCTACCTCCAGCCGCTCATACTCTATCTAGAAAGAAAAAAATTGTTTTATGTAAATTTCTACACGAAGTTAAAGTTCCAGAAAGATACTCTTCAAACATTAAAAATTTGGTTTGTATGAAAGGCCTCAAGTTAAAAGGTTTGAAGACCCATGATTGTCATATTCTAATGGAGCATTTGCTACCAATAGGTATATGTTCCATTTTACCCGAAAAAGATCGACGAGCTTTAACTAGATTATGTTTCTTCTTCAGGGAAATTTGTAGTAAAGTGATCGATTCTCAGAAATTACCGACATTGCAGAGGAAAATTGTTGTTACTTTGTGTGAGCTTGAAATGTATTTCCCACCCTCGTTTTTTGATATAATGGTTCCCCTTACTGTTCATCTGGTTAAGGAGACACAACTTTGTGGGCCAGCTTATATGAGATGGATGTACCGATAGAACGATATATGAAAATATTAAAAGGGTACTGTAAAAAGTAGAAGTCGACCAGAAGGTTGTATTGTTGAACGGTACATTGTTGAAGAAGTTGCTGAATTTTGTACTGAATATCTGTCAAATGTTGAATCCATAGGGCTTCCCATATCTCGTCATTCGGGAAGAATATCAGGAGAAGGGATAATTGGAAGGAGAATAATGACTATATCAAAGACATAGAATGGGAGCAGGTACAATTGTATGTTCTGCACAATGATGATGAGGTTCAACCGTAATGTTACAATACACATGGATCAGTTATCTCGTTTGAACATGAATAGGAATCAAAATTGGATAACTCGAGAGCACAATCGAATTTTTATAACATGGTTAAATAATCACATAAAGTCAATTTGATATAGACCCCGGATCAATTTCACAGAGATTGAGGTGGCTAGCAAATGGTCCGAGTTTACATGTATTTTCTTACACTGGTTTTGTTATTAACGACTACATATTTTATACCAAAGACAAGATGATCAGACCACTATGCAAAAATAGCGGAGTCACTCTCGTAGCTGAAGCGATGCATGTCTCAAGTGCAAAAGACAAAAACCCAATATATGCAAATCTATCATATTTTGGGGTTATCGAGCGCATATGGGAGTTAGACTACACAATGTTTTGTGTTCCCATAATTGGTTGCAAGTGGGTCGATAATAATAATGGCGTTCGGATTGATAAGTCGGGGTTCTTGCTTGTCGATTTTAATAGGGTGGGATACAAAGACGAGCCTTTTATTTTAGCGTCGCAAGCTCAACAAGTGTTTTATGTCACTGATCTTGCTGATGATAAATGGTATGTTGTCCTATCGACCAATAAAATAAGTGATGATAACAATAATGATGAAGATGCTGGTAATGATCTTTTATTTGCAACATCACAACCACATGAAATTGATTTCAACTGTGTGATGGTTTATATCTTAGAGATGATCATGATGAGGGAATTTGGATTAATCCATCGTTTCGTATCGTTAATAATGGATAAACAAATGTGAATCCCACAGGAAAAGAAGAAGGGCACTCTTAATATGCATGTTTAATTGTTTTATATAAGCCATGTAATCTGAACTGAGTTCATGTAATTTAATTGTTTGATCTACCAGAATTGAGCATTATAGTATTTAGCTTGAACTATATTTGATTTTCTGCTTATATTTAGCTTGATCTTAGTGTTTATACTAAGTTCATCTAATTTAATGTACGTTTGATGTAACACCCCGGCCATTACCGTTAACTGAGGCGATGCTACCTCCGACCTTCTTAGCCCCCCTCTTTCCGCCTCCATTGGAAATCTGACGAGTTTTTGCCTTCCGCCACTAGCTCAATTGGTAGTGGGATCTGTGTGGAGGCGGTACTTATCCCCTAGGTACCGGACTCGAATCCCACGGAAGGCAAAAACTCGTCAGATTTCCAATGGGGGCGGAAAGAGGGAGGCAAGAAGGTCGTGAGGTAGCATCGCCGGTAACGGTAATGGTCGGTAAAAGGTGTTACAAAAAGGTAGCTCAATTGGTAGTGGGATCTGTGTGGAGGCGGTACTTATCCCCTAGGTATCGGGCCTCGAATCCCACAGAAGAGCAAAACTCGTCAGATTTCAATGGGGGCGGAAAGAGGGGGGCGAGAAGGTCGTGAGGGTAGCATCGCCGGTAACGGTAATGGCCGGGGTTGTTACATTTGACCTGCCATAACTGATTTTCTAACTTATATTGAACTGAAAACTTATATTTTAGTGTTCGGAACTAAAATTGTTTTGTTTAAACATGTTTAATTGTTTATTTGTTTAATAATAAACTTATGTAATAACGAAACTTTATTTTAAATAATAATCACTTCATGTAATATTGTTTGTTTAAACATGTTTTAATTGTTTTATATAAGCAATGCCATGTATTTTGATTTCTGCTTATATTATTTTCTGCTTATATTTAGCTTGATCTTAGTGTTTTATACTAAGTTCATGTAACTTAATATAAACTAGTAATTTACATGAACTGAAACTGAAGAAAAAAAAAAACCAAATATAGGTAATTTACATGAACTAAACTGAAATAAAACTAAGGAGGTCACAAAGCTTTGTTTTATACCAAGTTTTAAAGATCATTTCTAAAAAACACAAGCATATATACCATAAGAAAACAAAGAGGCCTTTCAGAGCGCTTATTTGAAAAAGCGCTGTAAAAGAGCCTTTTAAAATAAGGGTAAGAGGCTTTTAAGAGTGCTTATTTAAAAAAGCGTTGTAAAAGGCCTTTAAAAAATCAGTCATATAACATAGAAAACAAAGAGGTCTTTAGAGCGCTTATTTGAAAAAGCGTTGTACGAATAGCCTTTTAAAATAAATTAAGGAGGCCTTTTAGAGCACTTATTTGAAAAAAGCATTGTAAAAAGGCGGCTTTAAAAAAACAGTCATATAACATTTCAAGAAAACAAAGAGGCCTTTTAGAGAGCTTATTTGAAAAAGCGCCGTAAAAGATCCTTTTAAAATAAAATAAGGAGGTCTTTTAGAGCGCTTATTTGAAAGAGCGTTGTAAAAGGCCTTGGAATTAAAAATAAAATAAGGAGGCCTTTTAGAGCCCTTGTTTGAAAAAGCATTGTAAAATGCCTTTAAAAAAGCAATCATATAACATAAGAAAACAAAGAGGCCTTTTAGAACGCTTATTTGAAAAAGCATTGTAAAAGAGTCTTTTAAAATAAAATAAAGAGGCCTTTTAGAGCGCTTATTTGAAAGAGCGCTGTAAAAGACCTTTAAAAAAACAATCATATAACATAAGAAAACAAATAGGCCTTTTAGAGCGCTTATTTGAAAAAGCGCTCTAAAAGAGCCTTTTAAAATAAAATAAGGAGGCCTTTTAGAGCGCTTATTTGAAAGAGCGTTGTAAAAGGCCTTTAAAAAACACAGTCATTTAACATAAGAAAACAAAGAGGTCTTTAACAGCGCTTATTCTACAAGCGCTGTAAAGGAGCCTTATAAAAATAAAATAAGGAGGTCTTTTAGAGCGCTTGTTTGAAAAAACGTTGTAAAAGGCTTAGGTCTTTAAGAGCGCGTTTACAACAATCGCTTTAAAAGGTTAGGTCTTTTAGAGCGCTTGTCCAACAAGCGCTGTAAAAGGCTTCTAAAAAAGCGTTGTAATAGGGTTTTACATATAATAGTAAACCGCTTCAATTTCCTCTTCATTACGTAAACTTCACTATCATCTCTTCTTCATCGTTCTTCTCTTCCTTTGCAAACCCTATCATCTCTTCCATTACGAACCATATTTCCACGATCATTTCTCGCATTTTTAACCTTATTTCCATCCACGATCATATCTACCATTACAAACCATCTTTTTTCATTGAAATACGTAACCCTCATTACATATTTCTTCGAACCATACTTCAGTTTCTCTGAACCGTATTTCTGCGCATTTCTCCTATGAACCCTACGTATTTCGTCTCACTATTCAGGTATTGATGTTATTAATTTTTTGTTATCACTAAAATGCATGTTGAACTTATACTGATACGTACTTAGACTACTGCATGTTGAACTTGTTGAAGTTATATTGAACTGCATGTTGAACTTGTTGTAGATAAATGGATTCTAACAAAGCTTTGGATTGTCAAAATGAGGAAGTTGTCAACACCAAGACTTACGAAAACGAAGTCAAACGTGGTGCAACCATAATGCAAAAGGTCATAAAAGCAAGGAGCAGTGGGATAAAATTTGAGGTATACTATACTCTGTTTGCTATTTATTTTTTATCTTTTTTGAAAGCATGTATTTACTATATGAGTTTATTAGGTTGAATGGAATGAAAGTGGTCAGCCAATCGACCCCGACAGCTCAATGTTTGTAAGTTACATTGGGGCTGTTCTTCGTCCAAATATCCCCATTACAATCGATGACTGGAGAGATAAGGCGTTGAAGGATGCCAAAGATATATTGTGGAATGATATACAGGTAACTTTTTTGATCCACTCTTTTGTCATTTATAATTTTTTCCATCGAAATACTTTACTCAAACTATATCTTTATTTCGTTTGCAGACTGTTTTTGTTCTTGATGAGGTGAGAAAGAATTACGTCTTGAGAGTTGCCGGTAAAATACACCGGGGTTTTAGATCTCACCTCTCAAACTTCTATATAAAAGATAGTGAGGGAAATATGAATGCAGAAGCTCCAAGAATATATAAACATTATATATCAAATGAAGAATGGAGTGCATTTGTATCAAAACGTTCTGACCCCGCGTTTCTAGTAAGTGATTAATCTATTAACATTTGTGTTTTATTATTCATATTCATAGCGTATTTAAAATTTTTACACGATTGTTATTTTTTTTATATAGAATATAAGTAAGGCAAATCGCGAGAGGGAGAGAAATCCGACGCACCCATACAAAAAATCACGTATGGGATATGCACGTCTAGAGCAAAAACTTGTAAGTAATGAAACATCACTTTTATATAATGCAGGAATTTGTATTATAAACTATAGTTTCTAACGAATATTTTGTTTATGATCTTAACGAATAGCGACAAGACACCCAATCCGATCAACCGTTGGGTCTTCATATATTGTGGAAGGAAGCTCGTGTAAATAAGGACGAAGTGGTTGATAACGAAAATGTTCAAAAAATAATAGAACTTTGTGTAAGTATATGATCACTTTATATTTTTTTAATATTGTATATTATCACTTTAATATTTTTTAATATTGTATTTTAAAAATGATATTGAACTTATCTTTTTAATCCTACATCTATTTTAGGAGAATATCGAACAAAGTTCGGAAAATAAAGAAGGCAACAAAGAAAGTTACAGGGACATTCTGGGTAAAGTGTTTAATGTTCCTGAATATTCCGGCCGCGTGAGGGGGAAAGGATTTGGCGTAACTCCTAAAAGCTATTTTTCACAAGAGAAGCGCCAAAATCCATCCAATGAAGAAGTATTAGAGAAGCTCAAACTCCTATCAGAGCAAGTGGCACTCTTGGTGAAGACGAATAAAGACAAGCAACTCCCGGATCAGCTCCAAATGGAGAGTGAAAATGCGAGTTGCAAAGTTGGTCTCAAAACTCTTCCCGAGGTAATTAATTACTTACTTATGTAATTACTTATGTATTAATCATACTTATGTATTAATCATTGATTGAGGGTGTCACTCCATGCGTTATGTACTTATCCTCCCCTACTCATCGAAAGGTCGGAAAGAGAACATTGTACAATACTTCGGGAGAAGTATTGCACAACACAGCGATCCCTGCGGGCCATGTCAAAGTATCACATATCATTACTTTGGAACCAAATGCACCGTTGCCTATACCGGACAACGATGCAGATATGAGGTTTTTGGGCGAAGCAGTTGGTAGTTACGTGGCATGGCCCACACATCTTGTTGCCCTTGATAAGGTATGTTTAATTAATTGAAATGTATGTTTAATTGATATGTATATTTAATTGCTGATTTTTTTTCCGCTGCTAACTTTAATTTAACATTTATATTTAGATTCTGAAAAAGCATAAAAGGGAATGATAAAAAGATTCCCAGAATGAGTCATTACATCGCCTGAAAAAGTTTGTCACATTTATTCCCTAAGGTTTGTCATTTTTTCAGATTCAATAAACTAACATTTAACCTCATTTTTTCAGATTCAATCAAATAAACCACCCGCACAGCAAAATAAAGCCAGCAAACCTCAAAAATTGGAGGGTAATAAAGCAGGCAAACTACAAAAGCTAGAGGGCAATAAAGCTACCATAGTTGCAGCTAAAAAATTGGATCGGGAAAATTAGTCGTTGTTGCTCCTAAAATAAGTCAGTCATGCCTTGCTAAATACGGGGCGTATCTTGACATCCAAGTAAAAAGGAATATGGGCAGCAACGACGATTCACGCATCATAACCATGAATAAAGCTATATTCGGAGATGAGTATGAAGAATTTCTTGAAAATGAGCACTTTTACGAACTTCTCAACCATAAGGAGCTGAGTGCTACTGTCATCAGCTTGTACATAAGGTAAAAAAAACTACTTTTAATTGCATTTATTGGTAATTAATTAAATTTATTGATAATTAATCTAAGTTTAAATTTTCATTGAAGGTTTTTGTATGAGAAGTTGGTGTGCTTGCGCAGATTGTCAAATAGATATTCATTCTTGTCTCCGCATAAGCTTTCGATGTGTAAACTCGATCCAGTGAATGTAAAAAAATACATTGTAGATATGTTATTAGGAAATATAGAGAAGGATAAGTTGTTCTTTGCACCATATAATTCAGGGTACGTAATTATATATTATTTATTATATATATCTTTTTTAATTTATGAGATCTTATATTTATTAGTTGTGTAAACAAAATTGCAAACCAAATTTTTGTTGTTGTAGGGCACATTGGGTGCTATTTGCAATCAATGCGACCTCTGAAGTTGTATACTATTTAGATCCCTTGCACGGCAATTACAACAATCACTCCGATATATAGACTATGTTCGACACATAAGTAATGTGTTTGTTAATGTATAAATAATGTGTTTGTTAATGCTATAATAATCACATTTATTTATTCGATAGTGTTGTACAAGTTTTTCGAGCTCAAAGAGGTGCTACAGTGTCGAAGCAAAAGTCTAATAACATCACATGGATTCCAATAAAGGTTTGAAATATATGCCTTTAAATTTTCGTTTACAAATATATGCCTTTACAATCAATGCACAAATATTTTATTAACTTATATGTTTTATTTTATAGTGCCCTCGTCAAATGAACAACATCGACTGTAGGTACTATGTATTGAGATTCATGAAGGAGATTGTTGATTTTCTGGGAAATAGCATGCTGCAAGGGATCGGAATATTATATGGTAGCTAGTTCTGTTTTGTGTAATAATGTTAGTTATATGTATATGAATAGGGCACAGTATCTGAATATGTATATGAATATGTGTTGTTGTACAATATCTAAATTGTATATGTAGTTAAGTTATATATGTATCTGAATATGTTATGTTGTTGTGTAAATTAAGTTATAAAGTTAAGTTATATAGTTCTGTTTTTGTGTACTGATTGTGTGAACTGATTCTGAATATGTATCCGCATATCTTCTGTTGTTGTGTGAACTGATTATGGATGAAAATGATTTTGGAAAAAAAATTAAAAGACAGCGCTTTCTAAAACAATGTCATAAAAAACCAAAAAGCGCTTTTTAAAAATTTAATTTACAACGTTTTTAAATTAAAAAAAATACACCTTTTACAGTGCTTTTTTTAAAAAGCGTTGTAAAATGTACACTATAATGCATATATTGAGTGCAATTAAACAGCGCTTATTTGAAAGTTGCTGTAAGTGCATTATAATGCATATTGAGTGTGCATTATAATGCATATATGATGCGGCATTTTACAACGCTTATTTGAAAAGGCGTTGTAAATGTGCACTATAATGCATATATTGAGTGGCAACATTTTTACAGCGCTTATTTGAAAAAGCGCTGTAAAATTGTGCATTATATTGCATATATTACAGCGCTTTTTAAATTA
>PGTU02012063.1:0-22985 GCA_002896215.2 Cicer echinospermum | reverse complement strand
GAGGAGGAGGAAAATGGCTTGCGGCTGATCTGAGGAAGGAGATGGAAAATTTTAGATTTTCCTTCCTTTCTTTTTCTTTTCCTTTGTTTTTCCTTTCTTCTTTTTTTCTTCTTTCCCTTTTTATACTATTTCTTTTCCTTTTCCTTCCTTCTAGTTTTCCTTTCTTTTTCCCTCCAAGCAAACATATATATATAATAAATATAACTTAACAATATCTCAAAATATCTAGATATTTGTTAAATTACCGTTTCGCCCGAAACGCATAAAATTAACCGTAAAGTATTCACCGCAGTTAATTTCAATTTTATTTATCGACGAGAAATTCTAATTGGCATCGAAATATCTTTTTGATTATAAAACTCCAAAATATTATTAACTTTGGCTTAAAAGCCTCCGAGCCAAAATCCAAAATACACCAAAATACATAAATGGTACTTTAAAATTATGGTCTTACAGGCGCCGCCAGAGACTCTTCTCCATGATTAGTCCAAATCCAGTAGTTAGGCATAAATCCATCTGCATACAAATGCACTCTTATTTCATCTTCACTTTTAAACCGTCTACATCGACATAAACAACATGGACATCTCATTCCCCTTCATCTTGGACAATTTTTTTTCACTCTCGCAGAATTGAGAAAGTCTTCAACCTTGTTAGCAAACGTTGTTAAAGACCCTTTCTTCCAGGAAAATTCCTATCGTACATCCAACTACGGTCTAAATCCATATATATATATATATATATATCGATGTTTTATATATTAATTGCTTTATTTTTTCAAAAGCATTATATATAAATTTTTGACATATTTATATGTCAATTAGGGGAGCATGCATCTGCACACAATATAATATATTATTATCAATACAATAAATATATATAAACCGAAATAAATTTTAAATTATATATATATATATATCAATACTAACAAAAAAATATCAATACTAACAAAAAAATAAACATAATATATATATATATATATATATATATATTAATTTGCAAACAATATAATAAATTACAAACAATATAATAAAATATCAATACTTATAACAAAAAATAATAATTAATATCATAAATTTTAATAATGTTTTTTTTAAAATCAATAACTTTGATACAAACCTATATAAAATTTTAAATGATGTTTTTTTAAAAATCAAGACTAATAATCAAGACTTATTTATAACAAAAAATATTAATATCATCAATTTTAATAATGTTTTTTTAAATAATAATTATATTAAAACCAATATATTTAACCGTGGTTTGAAACTTTAATTTATCATATATTAATATGTAAACAACATCATTCCTATTTTTTTAAAAATAAATTTATAAAACTAATCTAAATATAAATATTACTAATCTATATTTTAAAAATAATATATATATTTACTAATCTAATTTAAAATATATATAAAATACTAACTTGATGCCGAGTAGCGTCTGACTTCAAGCTTTCACTCACGTACGATGCTTGCAAGTCTTCGAAATAATTAACAAGCACTGTAAAAATAAAAATCAATAACATTAATTAGTTATATCAAATTAAAAAATAAAATTATAAAACTACATATATAATATAATTTATACTTACCAAATTTAAATGAAGCTTAAGAGTAATTTTGTGTAGAGAGAAGGAGGAGAGAATGGTTAGAATGAGGTTTTAGAGAGAAGTTGGATGTGAGCATTTGTGGCGACCAAAGCAGCCAGAGAAGTTGGATGTGAGCATTTGTCACGTTGAGCATTTGTGGCGACCAAAGCAGCCACAATGCCAACGGATACATCACGTTTGTGGCGGCGCTGGACGGCCAGAAAAGCCAACGGCTATAATGCCATTTGTGGTGGCCTTTGCCGCCAGAAAATCCAACGGTACAATCCATTTGTGACGGCCTAAGTGGCCAGAAACGCCAGCTGTATTGGACCTCCTTTGTGGCGGCCTTTGCAGCCACAAATGCCACTGGTCCCGTCTGCCTTTGTGACGGATTTGGCCCTCACAAAATTGATTTTTTTGTGGCTGTAAAAGCCCTCACAAAATCCTTAAATATTTAACTGGATTTGTGGCTGCCGAAGCCCTCACAAAATCACAATGTTGTGATTTTGTGAGGGCTTAGGCAGCCACAAAATCAAGTTAAATATTTAAAAAATTTGTGAGGGCTTTTTCAGCCACAAATAAAGACCAATTTCAATTTTGACATTTGTGAGGGCTTTTTCGGTCACTAATTTGTGAGGGTTTTATTCGGCCACAAAATATTTATAAAGTTGGCCACAAAATGGTGTTTTTCTTGTAGTGATCATCAACTTATTCTTTAATTGCCCCTGCCTTACCTGTAAAGACATCATACTAGTTTTGACCTCTTGACATTCACATAATATATGCCCCCACATATGATTATCATAAAAATGCATTTTGAAGAAAAAAAGAATTTATAACACAAGAAAGTAGTGAAGGAAGGTTCAGACAATGATATTAAATGAGAAAATCTATGGTACAAAAAAAAAAAAAGATTCATAGAAACAAAAGAAGATAAGGCGATCTAATGGCAAATGACCCAATTTGTTAGTAGTTTTTCATAAAATAAGTGTGCTAATAACTCATGCCACAATTTCAATCATGTTATTAACCTACTTTGGAAGATATGATTTGCTCCAATCTATATTCACAATCTTTCAAATATGTTCAGCTTCGACTTTGATGTGTGTATGTAAGCTATATTCTTTGATCATCCCTTTTTTAGATTCTCAAACAAGCGATCTTCTTTCATTCTATATTTTTTTGTGGCCTTAATTTTTTACTTAGATTGCCCTTTTCAGGTTTTCAACCTAACGGGCTTTTTTTCTCCTTTTTTTGTATCCTAATTTTTGCCTATGTCGCCCTTTTAGGTTTTCAACCTAGCGGGTATTTATTGTTATTATTATGATTTTGCACCCTAATTTTGGCCTAGGTCGCCCTTTCGGGTTTTCAACCTAGCGGGTCTTCAACCTAGCGGGTCTTCATTTAGATGTAATACTTTTTGAAGCATCAATGTGTGCAAGTAGTGATAAGTCTTCTTGATCCATATTGGTGTGGATCAGAGCCATACTTGAATGTATTTTTTATGGTAATGGGGGCTCATATAGTTGGGAGTTCATTTATCTTGCCAGTCCTTTTAGATATGTGAAATATTCTTGAATGCTAATTCTTTCTTTTGAAGCTCTGAAGTTCATATGTTCTTCTTTTAAGATCTTTTGTCCTTGACATAAGGCAATCAACATTTCTCTTGAATTGAATTCAATCGGTCAACACAGGTCGTTACTCTTGATAAGGGGGTTTTTGTTCGAGTGGGTCGCACTGCCTTTATTCTATATAATAAGAAACAAAGGGGTGCCCCAATTATAGGTTGATACTCATGAAGGGTATTCTACAGTTACGAGGGTAATGTTTGGCACGAGAATTTTCCCATTTACTTTTCTTATACATTGATAGTCGTGAATTTTATTCTTGTGAGTGATTGTTCTTCATCGTGACTTACTTTGAATATTGAAGATAAAGTAGCTACAGTCAAGCCTTATATACGTTCAACATCTTCATTTTCGATTTGTAGGCGGCTAGAATATCCAGGGCACAAACTTCAAATTCCCAACGTGATTGACATATTCAAAACATATTTAGACTATGATTAAGATAAAAACCACTTGTTTAGGGGGATTAACGTGACGTTAATTTCATGCCCCGGCATATCGGAGTCCATCCAGATAGTGGATTTATTTATATCGTTCTCACATTCAGTGGAATTTATAGCATGATTGAAATTGTGTATGAGATTTTGGCAAACTTATTTATGAATAGACTACTTCCAAATATGTTTGGTATATGGTTTAAAGAAGAGAAAGAAGAATAATGTTTGGTAAGAGATTGTGAAATATAAAATGGGTGAGGATGGAAAAGAAAACAATACAAAATGCATTTATTGATATTCAAAATATTGAGGCACATCAATATGATCAATGTTTTAGGATCAAATTAAATAACATTAACGATCATGATGAAACTTGATAATATTTTTACTGTTGACCTTTTCTCTTGTATATATATGGGAGAACATAGTCAAGGTCTCCAAAGTAGTGTTTAACCAATGTTTTCTTCAATAGTCATCAAAAAATTCATACAAGGTTTGCCATTTTTTAGATTGATGACATCAAATAATAATCGGTAGTGATGAAAGTTCAACATAGACAACCCAACTTCTAGAGATTTACTTGTGGTGAAAACCAATGAAATATGTTCATGACTCAGAAGTAGGGGGTGTATGATAAATATGAATCTAATTAGCATCAGGTTCAAATCTTGTGGACAAGTGACTTTGGATAGAGTGTAACCAAAAAGTAAACTAAAAGGTGATAATTGTTATGCTTATGAAATCAATGGGTAACACATGAGTTTTTCGTGATAGTTTTTTTTCATGAAGGATCCCCATGATTTCAAGTATCGAGGGTTTGTAAGATTTTCAATCTTTTAGCCATAGGAATTTTCAATTGGTTTAGATCATCTTTGTATGTTTCAATTCATCCGTGATTTTAACTCAGGAACATGTCCGATAAGGGTGTCACGATATTTTTTCTTTTTACTTTTTTTTTTCTTTTTTTTTTTTTGTTGAAGGAAAATGTTATGAGAATGTAAAAAAAATGAATGAAATGATTATGTATTTAACTGAAACATTTTACTACCTCCTAATATGCGATTATTTTTTCTAAAAAAAATGAGAAAAAAGAAAAAATATGTTGTAAAATGAAGTAAAGGATGAAACATACATGATATGCCCTACATGGTTCTTTTCCTTATTTACATACATGATTTATGCCCTACATGGTTCTTTTTTTATTTGATGATTTTTTATTGTGAATCTTTACAATGGGTGGCTCTATAGTTCTAAATTGGCTCTTAGAGCACACAACTCAATTCTAAAATATTAAACCAATTAATAGGTAAACTATTAAAATGACAATATTCTAGAAAAGGTCAACTCTAGATGAGACTTTCATGACAACCAAACATGATGTACATCCAGAAGATTATCATTACACAGTCTCTAACTTATCTTAGGTTTGCACTCAGCCCGGGTATAGAGCCCACTCATAAGTGTGTGAGTCGTGTTAGTGTAATGTATAGAAAAATAAATAAGATAAAAAAAAATCATCAAATAAAAATAAATTGACAAAACACATATAATTATATTTACAATATAACAAAATAAAAATATAATAGGGGTAATATAAATAAATAATAAATAATAAAATAACTATATATAATTAATTAGATTGGGCTTGACTCTCAAATATCTCTAGTGGAGTCGCGCCAGCTGTCGCGTCCGGTTTGTCCGCGAAAAAGGAGTCGCGCGACCAATTTTATTTTTATTAAAGGAAAAATTGGATAAAACCTAAAATAATATTTTTGAACAAAAATTTGGATTCAGGAGTCGATTACGAGTAGAGAAGTATTATCACCCTACAACGTCCGTTAAAACGTTACCTATAATTAATTATATACAAACTATTTATTTATTTATTTTTACCCCAAAAAGAATAATAAAAAATTAAATTATTTACATTAATAAAGAAGAAAAAAATATTTGTTTTATTAATTTGGTTTGACAAGGGTAAGACTTTGCTCCTACGTATCCACATGTGCAATATAGAAATCAAAACACACGTAGTTCTTAGGTAGAAAATATTTGTGTGTTGATCGATTATATTATTATTTTTTTTTATATATGTATTAAAAAATAAAAAATGTAATAATAATATAATGATGATAAAATAATAATTAATAATAATTAATATAATGATATAAAATAAATATAATAATAATAATAATAATAATAGTAATAATAATAATATTGTCTGTTTTAAATAAAGAAAAAAAATTTAAAAAAAACGCAAGTGGCGGTATGTGAACGAGACAGATGGACACAACGGTGAAATAATCTGTTAAATATGCTCGTACGTTGTCGGATCTGTCGCGATTACAAAGGCCACTAACGATGAAAAGTGAATAATATGGTGCACGAGCGATAGAATTCATCCGGCGCGAACATTAATTCTAATTTTAAGGGTAAAAAACATTTATCTGTTTAATTTTTTTTTTTATAAAGACGTATTATGAATATTATATTACAATATGGTGCAATTTATTTTCCCGGCCTATAAACATCAATTGGTTATATTTTTTTATTATTATTTTGTGTTGCAAAGAAGAAATTTTCGGCTTAACTATGAGGGCCCATACGTCGTGAAGAAAGCTTTCTTAGGTAGGGCTTTTATCCTCAGAAATATGGATATAAAAGATTTAATCCTTCTTGTAAACTCAGATGCCGTAAAAAAAAATATCACACTTAAGTAATGAATACCCGCTAGGTTGAAAAACCTGAAAAGGGCAACCTAGGCAAAAATTAGGGTACAAAAAATAATGAATACCCCGCTAGGTTGAAACCTGAAAGGGCGACCTTGACAAAAATTAGGGTACACAAAAAATATTTGTTGGGTTGAAAACCCGAAAGAGCGGCCTGAGAGAAGAAGAAAAATAACAAAAATAAAAAATAAAAAAAACAAAAAAATATATAGTCGTAAGGATAAGATCAACAATATGGATCAGACTATGGCATGAGAAGTATTGGAAAGTAAAACATATACCATACCTCGATATAATGACTTGCAATAAAATCGGATTTAATATAGGTTGTTTACAATACAAGGCAAACAACAACATGAGATCCAACTTCACATCACAATATTAATTCTTCTTCTTCAAAGAAAATAGAAAGAACGAAAGAAAAGGAAAAATAGAAGAGGACAAAAAAAAAGAGATCACGTTAAAAAAAAAAAGTATAAGTATTTTTTCTCATTCATGATTTGAATGGTCGTGTCCAATAAAAATATTAATAAAAACTGACATATTCATTCGTTCATTCATGAAATTTTGTAAATTTAAAGCCGAGAAAATGACCCGCATGTTGAAGCCGGGAAAACGACTCGCACCCAAAAGCCGAGAAAACGACCCGCATGTTGAAGTCGGGAAAACGACTCGCACCCGAAGCCGAGAAAACGACCCGCATGTTGAAGCCGGGAAAACGACTCGCACCCAGAAGCCGAGAAAAACGACCCGCATGTTGAAGCGAGAAAACGACTCGCACCCAGAAGCCGAGAAAACGACCCGCATGTTGAAGCCGAGAAAACGACTCGCACCCGAAGCCGAGAAAAACGACCCGCATGTTGAAGCCGGGAAAACGACTCGCACCCGAAGCCGAGAAAACGACCCGCATGTTGAAGCCGGGAAAACGACTCGCACCCAAAAGCCGAGAAAACGACCCTCATGTTGAAGCCGGGAAAACGACTCGTACCCAGAAGCCGAGAAAACGACCCGCATGTTGAAGCCGGGAAAACGACTCGCACTCGAACTTGAGAAAACGACTCGCACCCGAAGCCGAGAAAATGACTCGCATCTTGAAGTCGGGAAAACGAAACGAATTCTTCTAAAAATTATTTTTCGGACAAAATTAGAATTTGTTATCTTTACTTATTTTTACATTAATGAAAGAAAAAAAAATTGTTTTATTAATTTGGTTTGACAAGGGAAAGACCTTGCTCCTACGTATCCCCCGGTGCAATAGGAAAATCAAAACTCACGTAGTTCTTGGGTAGAAAATATTTATGTGTTGACCGATTTTATTATTATTTTTATTTATATATGTATCAAAAAATAAAAATAAAATGTAATAATAGTAATAATGATGATGATAATAATAATAATAATAATATTTATTCATAGATTATATCTTCTATATTTGTTTTAAAGTAAAGAAAAAAAATTAATTTTTCTTTTTAAAAAATATAACGTAATGTGGCGGTATGTGAACGAGACAGATGGACACGACGGTGAAATAATCTGTTAAATTATTTGCTCGTACGTTGTCGGATATGTCGTGACACAAAAGCCACCCACGATTGAGAGTGAGTAATATGGTGCGGCGAGCGAAGATGAATTTCATCCGGCGGCCGCGACCATTAGTTCTAATTCTAAAGGTGAAAACATTTATATGTTGTTATGTTTTTTTTTTAGTTATAAAGACGTATTATGAATATTATATTACAATATGGTGCAATTTATTTTCTCGACCTATAAACATCAATTGGTTATATTTTTTTATTATTATTTTGTGTTGCAAAAGAAAACAAGTTTAGGATTAAATGATTCTTTAAAAAATAAAAGCTTAACACATGAGTTTACTTTTTACAAACAGGAAAAAAAATAGAAAGCGAAATAAAATATATTTAAAAAAAAAAAGATGCAAAAAAAACAAAAACCAAAAGACTAAAAGCCGAAAATTAGAGGAAAAAAAAAAGATAAGAAAAATGATACCTTACTCCTGAATTGTTGTTTTGCTAGATCGATTGTTTCAAGATCAAATTTTCTTCTCTCTTTTGCCTACTAATCTCTCTATTTTTTATGTGCTCTCAATTTATGTTTTGAATTCCCCTTTTGTCTTCTTGTGGCCGACTATTTATAGACTTTTGGGTATCGATTTCAAAAGACAAAAGAATAATTGTTAATTGATTACCATTAATCTATTTTTGTTGGTTTCTTTTCTTTTAATTGGCCACAATTATACCGATTCTTATTGCTATTGATTCATTTCTTCGGTTTTCTTTTCTATTCAATTGATCACCATTATTCTGATTTTTATGACCATCAATCAATTTATTTGTGGTTTTATCTAATTTTTCCTTTAATAAAAATAAAATTGGTGGCGACTCTTTTTTTTCGCGGACAAACCGGACGCTACACAAATTATTTGATTTTCTGGGAAATAGCTTGCTGCTGGGCAAGGGATCTGAATATTATATGGTAGCTAGTGCATATTATGTATATTCTGTTAGTTATTATATGTAAATGATCATAGGACACAATATATGAACATGTATATGGATTTGAATGTAGTTTAGTTGTAAATTAGGATATATATATATATATATATATATATATATATCTGAATGTAGTTAATTAGGTTGTAAATTACAGAGTTACATATATGTTAATTAAGTTACAGAGTTCTGATTTCTGTTCTACTGATTGTGTGAACTGCTTATGGTATTTGAATATGTTTTGTTGTTGTGTGCACTGATTGTGAACTGATTTTGGATCAAAATAATTTTGTATACAAAGATAAAAGACAGCGCTTTCTAAAAAAAATGCCATAAAAAGCTAAAAAGCGCTTTTCATTTCAAATAATTAATTTACAGCGTCTAAAAAAAAAACACATTTTACAGCGCTTTTTTAAAAAAGCGCTGTAAAAGGTTGTTGTAAAGCGCTATAATGGTTGTTGTACAACGCTGTAAAATGTACAACAAAAGCGCTGTAAAATGCAGACCCATAATTTCATATAATGGGTGTGCATGGTACAGCGCTTTTGTTAAAAAGCGCTCTAAAAGCAGACCCATAACTCATAATGGGGTGCATTTTACAGCGTTTTTTTGAAAAAACACACTGTAAAATGTACAACAAAAGCGCTGTAAAATGCAGACCCATAATTTCGTATAACGGGTGTGCATTTTACAGCGCTTTCTCAAAAACACGCTGTAAAATGCACACCCATAATTTCATATAATGGGTGTGCATGGTACAACGCTTTTGTTAAAAAGCACTCTAAAAGCAGACCCATAACTCATATAATGGGGTGCATTTTACAGCGTTTTTTTGAAGAAGCGCTGTAAAATGTGCATAACAAGCGCACGTTATATTTACATGTTTTTATAGCGCTTTTTTAAAAGCGCTGTTGTATCTTTTACAACGCTCGATTCCACAACGCTTTTGTTTTTGAAAAAAGCGCTGTAAATAGATTAAAAAAAGCGCTGTAAAATGAAGTTTTTCGCGTAGTGTTATGCTCTTCCATTTCTATGACTTTCATTCTCATCCACATTAAAAAACACATACAAAAGAAATATCTCAAACCTTAGAAAGACAAAATAACCAAAACTCAAACACAAAGAAGTCTTTAAATTAAAACAACAACAACTACCACCACCTCAAAAAAATCAAGTAATCAAACCCACAACATGCAAGCATTAAAATTGATACAAACATGTCATTTGATTTGTCAAAAGTATATATACTAGTCATAGGTCTATGCTATATCACTCAAGAGCTAAAAAAAGAACATTAATTTACATGCGGAGTGATATGACCTAGTGATTCTTGAAGCAATGAAAACAAATTGTATCTAGCCTAAAAATTTAAATTACATCAACAATCTTACAACAACAACCTCAAATGTCTAAGGAAATAGGTAATTGAAGGTAATTGACCAATACCTTTTAATCATTTTCATAGGTTGTAGCATATTTATTCTTCTAGTAATTTTATCAATCACTGAATATTATAAACACAATCATAGAATTGTAGAAACTTCTCACAAGTTTCTATTTTACAGATAAATATAAATTTTAACAAAACCAAATCTTAGACACATACATAGAGATGCACAATCAAAACGCATAAGGTACAAATACATACTTAGAGAGAGACTTACGATTCACTGACAGTTTATGGATTTTGTTGACTCATAGTTAATTCAGCGAAAAAGCCATTCAAGAATGTTGTCGTTGTCGTCGAGAGTGTGTTGATCCTTAAATACAGAAAGAGATGGAGATCCTACAATTCAAGATTGTCGTAGAGAAAGCGATTCAGTGACAGTGTTTTGAAAGAAAGGGTTTTGAAATTTGAGAGAAAGGGTTTTGCATCTTGATAGATTATCCAAGTAGATAGGGTTTTAAATTGAAATTGATTGAACACCTAACAAAAATGGAGCAACATCAAAAAAAAATACATGCACATAGAGGAGAGGAGAATTTCGAAGACGAGGAGAAAAGAGAAGAAAGAAAAAGCTTACATTGCATGACGAACAAAGAAGGAGCTACGGCGAAGAGAAAACATAAGAAGTTGCAATTGGAAAAGGGGTCGTGGTTTTTTTTCATCAAATAGGGTAATGGGTTTCAAATTGAGACAAAGGGTTTGGGATTTGAGAGGGAGGGAAAGGGACGCACCTATTTTCACCAAAAACACTGCGACGGTTGAAATTATCTGTCACAAGAACCGTTGTAAATTTATGGTGAGGACGGTTTTTTTTTGCAATCGTCGCAAATCTTAACTTTTCTTGTATTTAAACATAGTTGCGATCAACTTCTATTCTATTTTTTGTATAAAAAAAATGTGAGCTTCTATTCTATTGATGATCGTATACACTTTGTGGCATTGTATTTCTTATCTTACTATTTCTAATTGATTCTTTTTTTATATTTATTCAATTTTCAAACGATTTATATAATTTAGTTTTTGTTTAACTTAAGATATGACAACTTGCTCTATTCTTTTTCACGAACGATCAAGTTTGATCCAATGTGTATATGAGATAATAGTTTTGTTTAATATGTTCCCAAGTTTGATCCAATATGTATATGAGATAATAGTTTTGTTTAATATGTTCCTTTAGTACTTATCTTTGTGTACAAGTAGCCCAGACCAACCGATCGATAAACGCCTATAGTCTATAGTCTACGACATGCCTAAAATAGGCTAGACTTTTATTTTATATAAGTTAGGTCAAAAAATTTCTAAAAGTCTATTGAGCTAAAAAGATGTTAAAGCCACTCAAAAAACATTTTATGCCTATAAAGTTGGCCTACTCAATTAAATATAAATAAATTTCTTTTTATTATTATTATTATTATTATTATTGTTGTTATAATATTAAGTTTTGTTTTTTTTGTGTTAAATCATAATTTTTTTAACATTTTTTAAAATTTTAAACATACTTATCTATATCAATATTGGACATATTTAAATGTATTATTATAAAATAGAATGTAATAAAATGATACTTTAAAAGGTCATATTATATCTCTAAATAGAATCTAAGTTCCTTCACATGTTAACTTACAAAAGTATAGATGTGAGTGGTGTAGGCTTTTATAAAATAATAGTAAAATAGATTTTTAAACCGGGTTCCAAACTTTGTCAAAGTTTGAAAAACTTCAAATCAAGCCTTAGCAATGAATCCTTGAGAGATAATAGGTCAGATTCAATCTTAATATTTTAAATATAGACTAGACTCAGATCTTACAAAACTTAATTAAGTCTAAACTATTTCCACTCATAATCTTCTAATGGTATATTTCATTTTTTCATAAGAGAAATTTGATATTTACATGACATGAAATATTGATAACATATAAAGTTTTACTTTTTCTTTAGCATCCATTAATTCCATGATTTTTTTATAACACATAAATTTGATATTTATAGGACATGAAACTTTTAAGAAATTAATTCCGAAATTAGATATTTTGTTGAAATTTGCAATACAAATTAAAAAAATAGATATTTTAAAAATTTTCAAAACAGTTCATTCCAACACTAAAACCAACTTTAAAAATAATTTAATTTCAAATTTCAGAATAATAAATTACTAATTTCAGAATATCTTAAATATATATATATATATATATATATATATATATATATATTAAATTAAATTATATCAAATCAAAATATTGCAAAGTATTCAACATACCAAATTTGATTGGAATTTATCGCATATTGTATATTTCAAAACAAAAAATTATGTCTACAATTAGGGGTGTATATGAGTGTGGGTCGACCCGCCAATCCGATCATCTAATCCAACCCGACTTTTATTCGCACACGGTCACTTTCGAGTCTGATCCAACCCAACCCGTTGAAACTCGCTTATATTTAGTTCGAGTAATGGGTTCAATAATTTAAATTCATCGACCCGTAGACCTGACCCGGTAACTAGTTATAATTATTTTTAAATATTTGTTTGGCGTCTACCTTCCTTCCTTAAGCCGCGCCACTGCTCACCTTCTTCTTTTGTTGTACTAGTCGCGATGCCGCCACGTTCTTCTTTTGTTCCACAGGTGCTTATGCTTATGATGAATTTAGTTTAAATTTTTTACATTTAAATATATTAAACACTTTTGTTTAGTATCGTATTTGAAAATGGTAAGTACTCTAAAAATAAACAAATGAAGCGCTATTATTAAAAAATTATGGAAGTACTATTATTAAAAAATTATGGAAGCTTAGTAAACTAAAATGGTTGGTGAGTTATGTGTAATGATGAACTTGTTAAGTGCTTGAACTTTTTACAGATTTTCAATTGTTCCCTTTCATAATATAAGGAACTTGTTAAGTGCTTGGACTTGAAGTTGATGTTGTTTAGAATTATAATAGCTTATTGTTGTTGAATTTATTTATGTATTTGAAGATTGATTTTTTTTTTTGTGTGAGAGGTTGTTGGTTTTTTTAAAAAATTGAATGATGTGATTGAAATTTTATAGTTTTTGAAACATTCAAGTATTAAATATATTCTCATTCAATATATTTTTCCGTAAAATAAAAAATAGGTTATTATTTATGTATCGCCAACCCAACCTGTTCTTGATCGGGTCGGTTCAGGTTATATGAAAAAATATGGATTTAGAACTTAACCCAACTCTAAGATAATCGATTGGATCGGGTATCGAATTTTGTCAAAATCGGTCCAACTCAACCCGTACACCCTATCTAGAATGATGTTAAAATCAGACATGTAATAAATCATTTCCATTAACAATGACATAAATAAAAAAATATAAGCTGATACCAAATATATATTATATTTAGTGAAAATAAATTTAAAATTATTTATTTAAAATTATGTAAAGAGAGAATAATAAAAATATATAAAATGAAAAAACTTAAAATAAATTAAATTAAAAAAGAAAGCATGAAGTAATTTTAAAAATAAAAATCAACTACAATAAAACTGAATTGATTAAAATAATAGATACTTCTAACGATAAAGTTGTTTGAAAAATATAAATCGACTTCAAATATTGAAAAAATCAATATAACCTCTCTAGCAACTGCCAATTCTTAAAGAAAAACATACAGAGTAAAAAGAATTACTATTATTTGACTTAATCATGGTATCATTCATACACACATTTGAAAAAAAAAATATGACTAAAATTTCAAAAGAATACAATCACAACATTCCTTTTATCAATTGACATTAATTGCAATCATTCCAAATTTGAACTTGCTTTCAAATCATTCCCAAAATAATTCTTTCTCACCACAATTTGGATTAGCAATTAGCATTCATAGTTTCTTCCGTTCTTCGTATGTGCATAACTAGTATGTTCTGTTTTGTTCTTCTCTCTTACTTTTTTTTTTTTTTCATTCTTTATGTATTTTGATTTTGAATTTTTTCTATTTGAGTTATATATGACAAGTAAACTTTGTTTTTTGAAATATTTGATTTGATATTTCTTTTTTATATTTTGATATGTTTAATTTGATGTGTTTGCAAATAAAAAATGGACGTGCTTCTCCCACCCAAAGCAACTTCATTAGTCAACCAAACAACACTAAATTTATCAAACCATTGTCCGTTAATAGAATTTGTATTGCTTCTACTAATTTATATTCAATATGTATCTTGTAATAAAAGATTGAGGAAGTAGAGACCAAAGATATGTGATACAAATAAACCAATACACTACACACAAAATAAATATATTAGATTTTCTTGAGAAACTTTTTCGATATTTTCCGAGAAAAATAAAAAAATTTAAAAAATATATCTCAATTAACAAAATATTTGGCTTATGAGCCCCTAAGCTCCCTCCCTTAAACCCACTAAAACAATGGATCGGGAATTTAAAAACTTTATTTCAATAGAGACATAATATTATAAATTACTATGAGATGTTTGAGAGAAGACTTGAGACTTTGGAACTTTACTGACAACTCTACTGATATCACACATATATCGAGACGATTATTTTGTGGGGTTTATAACCTCCACTGTGTACAATATTTATTTTGCAAGAGTTTTCAACCCATCTAAATGTTACTAAGAGATTGTGGCCAATTTAATATTTTGGGAGTTTTTAACCTCCTCTACTTGTTACACTTAAATTGCAATAGTTTTAAAACCTCGAACTAAAGAAGTTTTTTACCTAAACTATTTATGATGATTTTACTTCTTGCCTCCATATATAACTTAAAATTACAAAAAAAAAAAAAAGAATTGTTAGAAATAGATCTAATGTTACAACAAATGCAAAATAAATAAAAATAGTATGAAAACTATCATTAAAAATATAATCATAGTACATTTAAATATCTATTATAGTAATACAACTCAAAATACATAAAATGTCGGTTGATCATCTTGTATCCATAAACAAATTAAGCTCACTTGGAGCATCAATTGGCTGGAAAAAACATATACTTAGTTAAAATATTCAAAATTACAATGAACGAATGTCATGACTTGATATGAACCTGGAAAATTTAAGATGCAATTAATGAATGAGAAAGTATAGTCAGATAATCAATTGGGATGTATATCACAAGTTGCGTTGGTTCAGTAGTATTAATGCCGACTAAAATTCTTCATAATTTGATGTCAAAATTTAAAATAAGCACCAAAGCATTTATCTAACAAGTCATAATTATGAGTACACGTTGAAAAATTACTTCCAAACTAACAATTTTGTTTCTATATAAAAATTGATTAACAATCACTTCAATGAATAATTTTGAGAAACAATAGGAGAGTAATAGTACACTGATAAGAAAGCATCAAATTAATCCAAAAGGCCTCTTCATTATAAGCAAACACAAGCAACATTACAATTTGGAGAAGACTTACCATTTCGAACATACCATTCACTAAACTCCATCTAATTAAAACATGCAAGCCTAATTTGTATTTATAAAGACAACTCAAACAAAGGCTATGAAAAAGTTAAATAAAAGCATACTTCTTCAATTTTTTTCTTTTTGTAGTTCAGCAACTGAGGCTTTGAAAGTGTAGTTTAGCTCAATCCGCATTGATACACTGATCAGGCTACAAAACCAAGAGAATAACATAAGTCAACCAATTATTAGTTGAAGTATCTATGTGACAATTTTCGATCAAAGAGCTTACCATATAATATCAGCGTCATCCAAATCTTAAACAAGTGTCCGTGTGAACGCATAATATATTGGCAACCATTTGATTCAAATGTCCATTATACTTATTCCTTCCTACAAAATAAGAGAACAACAGTAGCATATTGTTAGGAATTACGAAGATGTAGGTAGAAATAAACCTTTACTAGTTTATCATCATATTTTTGTTTTAAGCTTAGGTGGCTAGTAGTTACTATTTTATAGATATATGATTAGTTGTTAAGTAGTGTTTTTAGATCCAATCTCTTATATCACCACTCTATAAATAAATACTTCTACCCCTTTGAAAGGATTTTTGGCAAAATTAGAAATTGAGTGGTTTCTACCATTGTATAAGTGTATTCGCTCTTGTGTATTGTTGAGACTTGCAAATATTTAGTTTGTTATTATTAAGATATGTTATTCCTTGTTTTTATAATTAGGTTTGATATAGGTTGGATTTGGTTCAGATTTATTTCCTTAATTAAGAGATTCTCCTTGTACAATTCTAATTATAAATATTGGAAATGATGATGATATTAATGGAATTTTATTGGAAATAATGATGACATTAATGAGAACTAGTGTTGTTGTGAATTGAAAAATAAGGAAGTCCCACATATGAGGGATATCACACACTAGTAAGGTATATAAGGTGGAGGTATGGTACTTGGGGTGTACCCCAAGGGGTACCCCAATTTTGTAAAGGAGGAAAAATGCATGCAAAATTGACCACCACGCATGCAGTCGCCGCCGTTGTCCGGCCCGTCGGTGGCCGACTCGGTCGGGCTTGGGCTTGAGAAAGCTCTCCGTATCTGAGACTTTTCCAGAACGGTTTTCTCTGCCTTCTTCTGACTACAACAAACCATTTCGGTAACCCTATCAATCTCAATCCTTTGTCCACTGTTATTCCACCGCTCTACACATGTCCCCCTCCTAATCTCGCCCAAGTTCCCCCACATATGCAAAAACCTACGATACCAAAAAGACGTTCTATGAAAGTACAATCAGGCATTGGAACCTCAACAGTCACCACTGTAAAACCATTCTACTTCATCATCTCCGATTCTGAGACTGATGACTCATCTGATACTCCCCTTCACACAACTGCTACAAAGAAAGCAAAAACCCAACCTATCACTCTATCAAAATCTTCTTTCTCCTCTGAACCTTCTCAATCAACGCCTCCAAATCATAAAAGGGGATTGATCAATGAAATCTTCTCCTCTCTTCCTAAACTATCTCAACCTTCCTTTCAATCTAAAAAACCAACACCACGTTCTATGAAAACGAAAACCACCATGACCATTGCACAATTCTTGGCTAGAAACAAACTCAAAAATCCCCAAAGAACGAAAACGCGTACACCCAAACAAAACTGGAAACCCACTGAACTCGCCTCTCCATAACATTCTCTGTTTCCAAAATGTTCCCCAGCCCTAACTCCAGAACGTTCTCCAGTTCGTATTCCCTCTCCTTCTTCACAACAAGAACATTTTTCACATCAAGAACGTTCTCCTACTCGGTCGTCCTCTCCTTCACATCCTCAACAACATTCTCCAATCCCAGAAACCTCCCCAATTCATACATCTTCCCCCTCACCAAATTCAAAACGTTCTCCCAATCTAAAACGTTCATCTCTATCCACATCTGAAGCATCTCCACCCTCCAAAAAATCAAAACCAAACACACTTCCTCTTATTTCACCCAAAAATTTCAAAGACAAATGGGCTAAACGCCCTATTGGAATCGAAAGAGTTTTTGTATTTGACAAACTCATAGTGAATGGCAATAATGTCCAGCATCATATTGATGCTCTAGGTTGGACCTCTTTTCTACAAACATCTGAGCATTACTATCCAGATGTTGTCAGAGCTTTCTACTGCAATGCCAAAACCTTCTCCGATAAATTGCTCATCATATCCAACATTAAGGGAATCGAGATAAGGTTGACTCTAGATATCCTAGCTTCCATCCTCCGATTGCCTACGGAAGGACCTTCCATTTTTGGCAACAAGTGGTACTTGGCTCTGAACCTCAAAGAAACTGAAGTACTCTCTGACTTGTTTCAAGAAGGATCTACTCGTTACCTCTCCACATATCTCAAGCCCCTTCCAAAAGTCTTCAAAAGTATGAGCCAACATACTCTCCTTCCTCACTGTGGAAGCCACGAGTATGTCTCTGCAAATGATGCTTTGATCATCTATCACCTCCTAAATTGTAACCGTCTTAATCTTCCTCATGTAATCATTCAACACATGATATGCGCTGCCACTAAAGATTACAAGAAAAATATTGTTCCTTATGGAATGATATTAACTAAAATCTTTAGGCACTTTGGCATTCCTCTCTCCACTGAAAAATCCCTCATAAAAATCTCCAAATCTTCCACAAAAAATCTCTCCCACATGCGCAAAACGTTCTTTGAACAGCCTACCCCCACTATCTCTTCTTTTCCAACTTCACTGAAGAGAAAATGATTGACAAGAAGAAGAAATGCCACCGTACCAATCCCCTTCTCACCTCAAACATCTTGTCATTCAGACGAACACAGTAACTGAAACTGCTCTAGAACGTTCTCTCCAAAAAAAATCCAAATCCATCAACTTTCTCCGTTTTTCCTCAATCATCCACATATTTCCTCTCATACTCTCAATAATTCATTCTCCTCCTCATGACTTCGATACATTATACTACCCAGTCACCTTGTAAGTACCATGTCTTTCATTATGTGTCTCCACAAAAAACAAGGCTCCTCCGATCTTCGGCATTAGTCAGTTTTTAAACTTTCTAGAAGATTTTGGCCCATACTGTTAACACTCCACACCATCTGACCCTTTAAACCTCATGGAAACCTCCTTTGCCACTATTCCATCTATCTCCGTTTCCACCATTCCGTCCAACACAGTTGTTGCTGCCACCTCTCAACTGTCCACTCACCTCCATAATCCTCCTCGCCTGCCTGGACCTTCTAATTATGACATTATGGCTGCCCTTCAGACTATAATGGCACGTCAGCTTCAGCAAAATCAGGAGACTGCTCTGTTGAGAACATGGCTCACAGAACAACTCGCTCCCAAACTAGGAATCACACCTCTTCCGCTTCATCATGTTCCTCCTCCTCCGCCAGTTCCTAACCTAAGAAAATCCTTCTCTTATGAAGGATCTTCTCTGTCACTTCAAACAATGGCAACAAAAGATGTTATTTTTTCTAACCACGAAAAATCTTGCCAACGTTCTGAAGGATGAAATTTTTGTTGTTCCATAAATAGATAACCAAACAGAAAATGATAAGAAAGTTGTTGAATTAACCCAATGGAAACATAATGATTACTTATGTAAGAATTATATTCTTAATGGACTTGTTGATGATATGTATGATTACTACAGTTCTAAACAGCAATACTACTAAACAGGTTTGGGATGCTCTTAAGAAGAAATATGACATTGAGGAAGTTGGAGTAAAAAAAATTATGTTGTTTAGCCGCTACCTCAAATATCAATGACAGATGACAGAGATGTAAGACCCATAATTTTAAAGTACCATTTATGTATTTTTGGTGTATTTTGGATTTTTGGCTCGGAGGCTTTTAAGCCAAAGTTAATAATATTTTGGAGTTTTATAATCAAAAAGATATTGTGATGCCAATTAAAATTTCTCGTCGATAAATAAATTGAAATTTAACTGCGATAAATCTTTACGGAGAATTTAAGGCGTTTCGGGTGAAACGGTAATTTAACAAATATCTAGATTTTGAGATATTTGTTAAGTTTATATTATTATATTTATATATGTTTGTTTGGGGGGAAAAAGAAAAGAAACTAGAAGGAGGAAAAGGAAAGAAAAAGAGTATATAAAGGAAGAGAAGGAAAAGGGAAGAAAGGAAAAACAAAGGAAAGAAAAAGAAGGAAGGAAAATTGGAATTTTTCATCTTCTTCCTCTCTGTTTACCCGTGAACCAAATTCCCTCCTTTCTCCCATTCTCATTTTCGTCACTTTCTTTTCTTCAAAACTAGTAACCCAAGGTTGGGTGATAGTTAGATCAAGGTTTTCGCAACTCCACTCTTCCTCTTTGATTCGAAAACGAAGAAAAACGGTTTTTGAGATCCAAACACAAATCCCTCCGTTTCTTCTAGATCCAAACCTCATTTCTCGAAGAGATAGAAGGGAAAGTTGCTCACCACCACGCTACGGTGCTAGTGAACTAATTTGGAAGCGGCGTTGCGAGCGGAGATTTTACCGGAATTACTCGCGGTACCGGAAACGCACGTTAAAGCTAACGTTGAGGTAAGGGCTCCTTCCAAACTTCTAGTTTGCATTAGGGACTTATCTGTGGTTGTGTGGGAAGTAATTTGTTAGGGTTTAGGGTATCGATTTGGGGAAAAACGAAACTAATGCGTTATGGGTAAAACCTTAGAGTTAGGTTTTGTTTATATTGATGAATGTTTCGTGGTAAATGAATTTGAAGTCCTTGTGTATGATTATGAGTAAATGATATTTGATGTATATGGGTGTTAAGTTGTGTTGATTTGTGTTCGTCGTAATTTGGCGTGTTCATAGTTGATGTTTGTTGATTGATGTGTTTTGTTGTGAAATATGGTTTGAATGTGAGAGTATGTTTGAGTTTGTTCTGTGGAATTTGAAAACCATTAGAGTTAAACGAGTATTAAAAATGGGGAATCTTTTAATACCTCAGTCTACTTAATGTGCGTTTGAGGAAATGTTTAAGTTAACTGGGCATTGAGAATGGGGAATCTCTTAATGTCTCGGTTACTTAACTATCGTTTTTGGAAAATCGTTTCAGTAAATGAGTATTAAGAATGGGGAATCTCTTAATGTTTGTTTACTGAATATTTTTGTGTGAAAATCGTTTAAGTCAAAAGTATATTAAGAATGGGGAATCTCTTGATATGTCGGTTTGCTTAACGTTTTGTTTTGAAAATCATTAAGATAAATCAGTATTAAGAATGGGGAATCTCTTAATGCTTATTTGTTTAATGTCGTTTTGAAAACCGTGCGACCCGTGATAGGTGGCACCTCGATAAACGGTACGGGCCCGTGATAGGCAGTACGTTTATGGTTTTCGCTTTTTGTAAATTGTGCAGACCCGTGATAGGTGGCACCTTGGTAAATAGTACTTTGGCCTGTGATAGGCGGTACATTTACAATTTACGTTATTTTAGTAGCCGTGCAGACCGTGATAGGGTGGCACCTCGGTAAACGATACGGGCCCGTGATAGGCAGTACGTTTATGGTTTACGCTTTTTAATATCTGCATTTGCTTAACGTCTGTTGTGAATGAAGTCGGTATATGTCCATGCATTTTCATCCTTTTTGTAAATCGTGCAGACCCGTGATAGGTGGCACCTTGATAAATAGTATTTGGCCTGTGATAGGCGGTACATTTATGATTTACGTTTTGAAAACCGTGCAGACCCGTGATAGGTGGCACCTCGATAAACGGTACGGGCCGTGATAGGCAGTACGTTTATGGTTTTCGCTTTTTTGTAAATTGTGCAGACCGTGATAGGTGGCACTTGGTAAATAGTACTTTGGCCTGTGATAGGAGGTACATTTACATTTACGTTATTTTAGTAAGCCGTGCAGACCCGTGATAGGTGGCACCTCGGTAACGATACGGGCCCGTGATAGGCAGTACGTTTATGGTTTACGCTTTTTAGTAAATCGTGCAGACCCGTGATAGGTGGCACCTTGGTAATCGGTACTTTGGCCTGCGATAGGCGGTACGATTATGATTTACGGCCCATCGAGGAGGGTTTTGGTTTGGAATTCCGAGTCATGCATTTGGCATATACGCATTGCATTAGGGTGCTTGGCACGCGAGTCGTGGTTGATTTGAGTTTTAATGATAAGTGATTTGAATTTGAGTTGTTTCGAGATCCAATTGGGTAATTGCGTTGAAAACGTTAAGTGTTATGTGTTGATTGTTGTGTGTAAGTATGATGGTTATCGAGATCCCAATTGCCGTGGTATCGTGTAGGAATTGCTAAGTGTTAGGTTGTGAACTTGATTATGAATGACTTGAGTTAATGCATGAATTTTTGGAAAAACAAACAGGGAAATCGATTTCCCAATCGATTGGATGAGTTGCAGGAAGTTCACCATTTTGACCTAATCGATTTGCCAATCGATTGTATCAATATATCTTTCAAAATCTTTAAGAAATCGATTTGGAAATCGATTGGCAGAGAGGCAGGAACTCAGCAAAACTGCCGAAATCGATTTGGCAACCCAGGGACTCATCAGAACTGATAAAATCGACTTAGAAATCGATATTGGTCATGCAAAACTCAGCAGAACTGACCAAATCGATTTGGCAATCGATTGGCTCAGTAAAAGTCCTCATTTTGAGTTAGATAAATCGATTGCTCAATTGATTTATCAATGCTTTGGTCAGTTATGTATTACTTGATGGTTGGAGAACTTCATTTTGAGTTCATTGTTAATTGGCAAGCATTATATGAACTTTTAGCATATGGAAAATCCTGTTAAGGTGCATGCTTAGTTGAAAAGTTGTTTTGAGCATTTAAAAACTTAATTGCTATGTGTTAACTGTTATTTTCTGGTTGGTGACCCTTTACAATTATTGTGGAAATCTGGGCTTTGCCCTCAGATGAGAGTCAGGACGGTCTTACCGGTTCGTACCCTACAGACGGGGAATGGAGATGGGAAGTTTGACTGCAGTCACGTTAGGAGGATCTCACGGGGCGCGTGGGGATACTCAGGGTGTATAGATTTTTGGTAGGATGATCAGATTAGGATGATGTATAGGGACTAGGTGTCCTTCTGTTTTGGATTGGAGTATTTTTTAGTTTGGGAAAACTGTATTTATACTATCATGTCAGTTCGACTTCTTATGTGAATGGGTTCCATGTACCAATTTATGGTTATGTAAATGGTTTTGGTTTATAATTGGAGAACTTTT
>PGTU02012061.1:0-47251 GCA_002896215.2 Cicer echinospermum | reverse complement strand
TTGCCTAAAAAATATATTGGAAATCAAGATGGATTATAAAAATACTTATTTTCTATTATTGGAATTGAAAAACTAACTAGTGACAAAAATTTAAAAACATAAACATAACTAACTTGACTAAATATAAAGTGACCATTAACTATTAAGCAACACTTAAATCCTAATACTTTTCTCCTCAAGTAGGATGGTTAATATTGAGCAATCCTAACTTTCTAATGACTACTCAAACTGAAACCTCGAGGAAGTGTTTTTGGTTTAAGGATCTTCCAGCTGATGTTTTGGATACAACATCATAAGATCCAAACAAAAACTTCGAGATTGGACTTGATAAAGGAAAATGGCTGAGTTGATGTAAAGATCGGAGCATGTTAAGAGGTCGTGAAAGAGTTTATCTAAAAAAACAGTGAAATTGGATAATAAATCATTCAAAAATACATACAAAAAATAATAGGTTTCGTCCAAGCTTGTGCGAGCAGCAACAGGTGGTGATAGAATAAACTTCGTCAATGGAGCCGAAACTTGTGGAAGCAGCGAGTAGTTAGTTGAGAGAGAGAAAACAAGATTTCTGTTTCATATTTAATTATGTTATAATATTTTTTAATTAGTATAATTTCAATTTTAATCTACTTAATTTTATCGATTTACGAAATTGACTTCTATTTTTAAAATTAACAAGTCATTTATTTATATTATGATATTTTTAATTAAAAAATGAAGACTATGATAAATTTTAAATAATATAATACGATAAATATCCATAAAATCACAAGAAAAATCCATCTAAAAACTTAAATTTCAACTTCGAAATTTTTCATTTGTGTGTAATTTTAATGAATGAATATGAATAATTTATGCATCTTGATTTTATATTATAAAATTATATGGCACATCATTTAAAATATGTCGACAAATTATTATTTTTTTTAGTTCAAAAATCTCAGGGAGGGGCCAATATTATCGACTTTTAAATAGAGAGATCAATTTTTTGTGAATTGGTGAAAATAGATAGACTAAAACTATAATTAAATATTTTTAATTTAAATGATGTGTCGGTTTTTTATTTGTTGTGACAAAATATGATGTGTTTGATAAAAATTAGTTGATAGAGTATACCTTATAGTTGATAGCTCATAGCTTTTAAATAACATAATACGATTAATATCCATAAAATCACAAGAAAACCCATCTAAAAACTTAAATTTCAACTTCAAAATTTTTTTTCATTTGTGTAATTTAATGAATGACATTATGAATAATTCATGCATCTTGATTCTATATTATAAAATTATATGAACATCATTTAAAATATGTCAATTATTATTTTATTAGTTCAAAAATCTCAAGGAGGACCAATATTATCGACTTTAAATAGAAAGATCAATTTTTGTGAATTGATGAAAAATAAGTAGACTAAAACTATAATTAAATATTTTAATTTAAATGATGTGTCAGTTTTTATTTGTTGTGACTAATATGTTTGATAAAATCAGTTGATAGATTCTACCTTATAGTTGATAGCTGATAGCTTTTAAGCTAATTGATATGTTTTGGTAAAATTAGCGGTTCAATATCTTAAAAATATAAAATACACACAAAGAACACTATTAAATTAAAATAAATTTTATCAATTAATGTTTGAAATATTTGAAAATTAATAATTTTTTTTTTAATTAATTTAAATTACCAGTTAATATATTTTTTATTTCTTGTATCTATTTTAAATTAAAATAAATAAATTATATACTTTAAAATAATAATTATTTTAAAATTTAAATTATTTATAAAAAAATTAAAATTATAGTAAATAAATTATTTATTAATTTGATATATGTTTGAACTCATTTAGCTAGTTTATTAATTTTAAGTTATGATAAATAAATTATTTTAAATTATTTACTTTAAATTATTATTTATTAACATTTATTTTACATTGTAAAAAATATTTATTTTGAATTATAAAGGATAAAAAAGTATTTAGTTACAATAATAAAGAAAAACATTGGAAGAAAAAATTTAAGCCATAAACATAATTTTGGTCTCATATTTTAGCTGATCGCGAAAGTGTCCCCCATTTTATTTCTCCCCAGTTTTGGTCCCTCAAACATAATTTTGGTCCAAAGCTTGATGAAAATCTTTTTTTTTTTTTTGCTTAATTGCAGTTTGGTTTCCCGTATTTTAGCTGAATCGCGAAAGTAATCCCCCATTTTGTTTATCCCCAGTTTTGATCCCTCAAACATAATTTTGGTCCAAAACTTGATGAAATTTCAATTTTTTTACATTTATTTAAGTTATATCATGTCTCAAGATCTCATTTGCATTAATTGTACATGAAATCTATGATCATAAATGGTGTAGTACGGGCTTTAAAAAATGAAATATCATCAAGTTTTGGACCAAAATTATGTTTGGGGACTAAAACTGGAGATAAATATAAATGGGGACTACTTTCGCGATTCAACTAAAATAGGGTGAACCAAAACTACAATTAAGCCAAAAAAAATATTATTTTGACTAGAGAGTCAAATCTCAGTATCCAAATTATCGTTCTGCAAAACATTGTTAGCAAACAAAGAAGCACATTCCTCCAGTAATCTTCCTCCTTCCTCCCATTGAAACAATCTCCTCATCCAACCTTAGTGTGCTCTTCCAATGTCGATCCCAACCTATGCATAGAAGCAACTAAGACATTTTTATTAAAAACAATCCCAATAGCCTACTTAATCTATCACACAACAAACCCCCAAGTAACCAACGATCAAGCTAAAAATATCATTTGCTCACCATTACCATCTTTTTTAAATAAATTATTATAAAACATCTTGCGCACTCCACCCTTCTTGAACCCTTTAGTATCCTTCGACCAATTAGAAGCCAAGTGATCTCTACTAACCCTGAGACTTTCATCAACAACATACTTACTTCATAACACCTTAAACCACAAACCCTATTTATCTACCTTAAGTCTCCAACACCATTTACCCCAATAAAGTCATTTTAAAAAGTGTTAAATTTTTGCACATCCAATCTAGCATTCTCACGTGGTTTACACACTAAGTCTCATTTAACCACATTCCTCCAGTAATCTTCCTCCTTCCTCCCATTGAAACAATCTCCTCATCCAACCTTAGTGTGCTCTTCCAATGTCGATCCCAACCTATGCATAGAAGCAACTAAGACATTTTTATTAAAACAATCCCAAATAGCCTACTTAATCTATCACACAACAAACCCCCAAGTAACCAACGATCAAGCTAAAAAATATCATTTGCTCACCATTACCATCTTTTTTAAATAAATTATTATAAAACATCTTGCGCACTCCACCCCTTCTTGAACCCTTTAGTATCCTTCGACCAATTAGAAGCCAAGTGATCTCTACTAACCCTGAGACTTTCATCAACAACATACTTACTTCATAACACCTTAAACCACAAACCCTATTTATCTACCTTAAGTCTCCAACACCATTTACCCCAATAAAGTCATTTTAAAAAGTGTTAAATTTTGCACATCCAATCTAGCATTCTCACGTGTTTACACACTAAGTCTCATTTAACCTAGTGCGTTTTGTGAGCCTCCTCAAACCCCTCCCCCCCACCTATAAGAAAGGTTTAAACAAATATACCATAATAGAAAATGGTACCTACATGAGCTCTAAAGAAAGAAAAGAAATCAATTCAATTGAATAGATAAGAAAACTTTGATGACAGCAAGACGACCCCTATAGAAAGATTTCAAGACCTCCACCCAAACAACCTTCCTCTCACCTTCTCAATAACATGTTTTCGAAAAGCGAGACGTCTAGGATTATGATCGAAGGTTGCTCAAGGTACTAGAAAGGAAAAACACCTTTTTTGAAATTCTACAATCGAGTCGCGTCAATAAGCCAAGACCCGTTGATATTCACCACTACCAAAAGACTCTTACAGAAATTCACCTTTAAAACAAATGTCAATTCAAACAACAATAAGATTGCTTTGATGGATCTAACATTAGCCCGACTTTTCTTGCTAACTATACGAATATCATCAACAAATTGTAAACAAAAGACTTGCAAAACTAACCGCTCCCCAATCTTATATCGAACAAAAGTGTTATTCACAACTGAAGTATTCAACATGATACTAAGACCTACCAACAAGAATAAGAAAGGAGATAAATGATCCCTCTGCCTTTTACCATCAGTAGGGCTGTCATTCACCAAAACATACGCAATAGCTAAACTTATATTATCCTTTATCCAATATCTCCATTTTCAGGGAAACTTTCATAGAATCCAATAATTTTTTATCATATGCATGTTTTACAATATTTTTAGTCTTATTTATCTTTAATCATTAATGAATTTAATGATTCATTTGATATAATTTATAGATTTTAATCCTTGAATTTAATTACGTGTTTAAGTCATTATTTCCTTGATTAAGTAGAGATTTTTCGTAGTTTTGCATTGTTCGTTGTTTTAAAGGCAATTTGAATTTTGATGTGAAATTAACATGATCCATGTAGAGTATTTCAATCAGATATAGAGTTGAAGATGTTCAAATAAAGTCAAACCAAGTGAAAATGAAACCTAAGATCCATAGCTACACCTTTCATGAAGACACTAAACCCAAATTTAAAACTCAAAAGAGGTGAAAAATGTGGTAAACATTGTACAATAGATGTTGGGTGTTGGAGCATACGTCGTGGTGCATAATGCATAAAAATGTGTCTTTCTCACTTTTTAGGTATCTTTTTGGCTATTTTGAAGAGTATGGACTTATGCCCTAGTAGAGAAACTCAAAGGAGGCTAACTCCAACACCATTGAAGGAGTTTTATCAAGGATCAATCATGAATAACTCTTGTAATTCTTCTTTAATCTCTATATTTTGTTCATTTGTTATGAGTAACTAAACTCTCTTTGTTAGGGATGATTAGATCTTAATGAAACCTTGAACATGTGATTTGATTTATGATTATTTGAATGAGTTTATTGAATTATTTTACTCATCTTTGTGCTTAATGCTTTTTATTGTTTGATCATCTTTAAACAATTTTACAATTCATAATTTGAAACGAAAGTGGATTTTACGAATACTTGAGATGAGAAATTTATTACTTTGTAATCTAGGAATGGATGCAAATGTTTGAAACCAACTGAGATATTTACGAATGCAATAGATCAATATGAGAATTCTTGGACATTTAAGCTTAATTATAATCTTTAAATCCATTAAGGAATTGAGAGTTACTTTTGCAATTAAAAATTTTGTCACTAAGGAATTAAGACAAGAATAGTAAAGATAATTCAGTAACAATTCAATAAAGAAATTGAATAACCAGGATCAAATTAAAAAACAATGTTGGATTCAAAGTGAAATGCATCCCTGAAAATTTTTCATTATAAAGTTCACTATTATTACTCTTGTTAGTTTTACAATTATTCAATCAATTGGAAAATATTTTTGTTCAATTTTAGTAATTAAATATAATTTGATAGTATGTCCTTGAGTTTGAAACTCGGTCTTATATTTTTATTATAACATGCAATGATTCATCACACTTGTTGAAATGTTATCAAAACCCATCACCATATCCCAATAATCATATTCCATAGAAACGTAGGCCTTCTCGAAATCAACTATATCTTCCTTTTTCTTGATTTGTCAACAATCTCAATGTCCACCAAGATGCCTAAAATATAACAACCCTTAATAAAGGCCGATTGCTTTTTAGACACAACCTTGCCAATGAAATGCTTCAAACATTAACAAGGACCTAGCTACAACCGTATACATGCACCAAACAAGAGAAAGAAAATGTAAATCATCCAGAGTTTGAAGATTAGTCTCTTTCTAAATTAGAACAATGAAAGTATAATTTGATTCCCGCGCCAATTTGCCATTAGCACGAAAATCGAACATGAAACACGTGCAATTTGCTTTAATGTCCTCAACTACTTTTGAAAACCAAAATTCACACCATCAAGTCCCAGACTTTTGAAACTATCACAATGCCACATTGCTTGCCTCACTTCATCTTCTACAAAATCACTAATTAGAATTGTCGCATCTTCATCAGGTACACAATAGAGTTAGAGATTGAAAGTGCGATGCAAAATGTTGAATTATTGCACCCCTGACCCCTCAACACCCTCCACCCCAACCCATAAAAATCAATACTCAATAGAGTTAGAGCACCACTTTCTTGCTACCACCACATAAATATATTTATAATTTGCCTCTAAATACTACAATTTATTCTAGACAAAGAGAATAATTGTGTAGATATAAATTGTATCTCTTGAATATTAGCCTCATATAAACTTCTAGAGTCTCCCTTTAAATCCAATTGATTGATGATATCCTTCCCCTTGATTTTTTCGCCCAAATTACAATTATGCTTCTCATGCCACTCTTTTAGAGATACTTAATGCCCTTTAATTTTCCCTCTGAAACAAAACTATCCCATCCTTGGTTAGACAAACTATTCCATGATTCTGAACAAAATTAGAATAACCATTCAATTCAGACCAACACTTCAACATTCTAAACAACCACAAACCCTAGTTTTTTGAGCCTTTGGAGAGCAAAATAACACAGTGATCCAACAAGCCATGATCAGTGGCCCATTGAGAATTTGAATTCAACTTTTCACACTAACTATTTGATAACAAAAAATGGTCCAAACGACTCATACAAGATCCATCCAACCGCAACCAAGTAAATCTTCTTTCGACAAGTGGTAAGTCAATCAATTGAGCCACATCGATAAACTCATTGAAACATATCATCTCCTCTTCTCTAGATCCAACCCCCATCCCTTTCGTGCCCGTCTTCATTACGAATTGAATTGAAATCATCACAAATGCACCAACATTCTTCCACACTTATTCTGCCATGTGAAGTCAAAGTGATTTTTTTACCTTGAAGGTCACACGGAATATACACATTAACCACATAAAAACACTCTCCATTCTTCAACCACACACCTACGCACCAAATAACATTAGAAAATGTAAGAGCCCGACTCCACCAACTGACATTTTACTCACAATCTTCTCATCCCTCCTTTTTCCACCATTAAAAATTAACAAGATTTTGCCTTCAGCGAAAATCGAACACGAGACCTAAGAGTTAAGTCAACTGTTCATTTATTCCCGTTGAATTCATAACTAAATTCGTCAAATTGTATGTAAATAGGAGGAGCCAATAGCAGTCAATGACAAGATTTAACCTATTCGAAGTAAAGAATTATGCTTGTAGAAATTGGGTCAGAAACATTACCTTCATTGAGAAACGGACCTGGAGATTTTTGTTTTGGTGAACACGGAGCTAGAGATTTAACAATAATTAATTAAGTTTATAGACTTAATTTAACAAAGTTATTTAAACAACCATTAATTTTTAAAACTTTTTAATTAATTTTTAAAAAAGAAAAAACTGGGAATGATATGTTATCACCGGTTTTAAGGGCTAGGACCACCATGGTCATATTCACCTGTGGCACCACGTCACCTTAAAACATTGGTTTTAAATGCAACAAAACCAACTGATCATTTTCATCACTCTGGCTTACTTCAAAAGGCCAAAGTACAACTAAACATCGCATTCAAGAGTCGCACACTCCTTCTCAAAGGCACTCCATATTCTCACATGGAAAACAACAATACCACCAAAATGAGCACCACCAATCCAATGGATTCAAAACCGGTTTCAACCCCATTTCCAAAACCTTCCACAGTTTAAGACCACCACTCAACATTCCTCCACCAAACGCTACAATCTCCGCCGCAACCTACACCTTTTCCCTCCGCCAAAAAGCTCCCTGGTCCGACTCAACCACAGCCTTCATCGACTCAACTACATCTCAGCAACTATCTCACTTTAACTTCATCCAACGGTCAAAAACCCTCGCCAAAAACCTCATCACTCTCCGGGGACTCACCAAAGGCCACACCGCATTGGTACTTTCCCCAAACATTATCGAGGTCCCAATCCTCTACTTCGCACTACTCTCTATTGGCGTGGTCGTCTCACCCGTTAACCCAGTTTACACTCCCTCCGAGATTTCTCACTTTCTCAACCTCTCAAAACCTGTAATTGCTTTTACGACGTCGTTTCTATCTCACAAACTTCCAAAATTCTCACTCGGAACGATTCTCCTCGACTCGTCTGAGTTCGATTCACTCACGACAGAAGTTGTTAGTTCGACGGCGTTGCCGGAGGTGAATCAATTAGATGTAGCGGCGATTCTGTACTCATCGGGAACTACAGGTAAATCGAAAGGCGTGATGCTGACTCACCGGAACTTGACGGCGTCTGTTGCGGCGTACGATGCCATTCGGATTCCGACGGAGAGTCCTTCGGTGTGCTTACTTACGGTGCCGTTTTTCCATGTGTACGGTTATACCTACCCATTGAAATCGGTGGCTATGATGGACACGGTGGTGGTGATGGAGAGATTTGGATTGGGGAAAATGCTGGTTGTTGTTGAGAGGTTTCGAGTGACTCATCTTGTGGCGGTGCCGCCGGTGGTGGTGGCGATGAGTAAAGAGGGAGCGACGGAAGAACATGATTTGGCGTCGTTGAAATGTGTGCCTTGTGGTGGTGCTCCGTTGGGAAAGGAAAACTTCGATGCTTTCAAATCAAAGTTCCCTCAAGTATCGATATTCCAGGTTTCTCCTCTAACTTTTGAACTTCAATTCCCAAAAGAACACGCACATTTTCTTTTCGTATAATTTATAGAGGGTGTATGGACCAAATCGATATGTACCGGTAGTTTTTTAAGGTAGCTTTAATTAAATGTAACTCCGCGGTCTCATAATGTAGCTTTAATTAAATAAATAAATAATAAATAATGTAGCTATAATTAAGATAGATAATTCCATAAAATAATTTATGTTTTTTTAATAATTATTATACTTTTTAATATATGTGTAAAATTTTAAAAATTATTAATTTTAAAACCAATTGAGTACATTCATTTTGTATTAACAACAAATTGGACTATTGTATTAAATTTGTTGATATTAATTTTATAAGTTTATCTTTAAAAAGTTAATTAATTAATATTTTTATTATAGTTGTAATATTATTGATTACAGAAAAAGATGTGAGTTAATTAAATATATATTAGTAAAAACTAATTAATGTAGTTTCAAATTCAAAAATAATATTATAAAAAGAGACATAGAAAATTATGATAAGGATTTTATACTTAGGACTAGAGCCTAGAGGTAACACCATTTATCAAAAACTACATCGAAATAACCATTAATTTTTCTGATAATTTATTATTAAAAATAATAGTAAATATTAAATATTTTTTAAAAAATATATAAAATTAGAATATTTCTCATTAACAACAAAATAGTGGTACAAAAATTTACAAATAACTTTCTGATTTATAAAAAATAATTAATTTATTGTTAAAGAAATAGTTGTATTTGAACCTCAATAGTTTTTCAATGTAACTTTTTTCCAAGGGCTCTCTCTTCTAAATAGAAGAAAATTTTTAGAAATATTTTAATCTAAAAAAAAAATGGCTCATTTGCAAGTTTACAACAATTCTTTCTTTATAAAAATATTTGGATTACGTGAGAATTGTCACATAAGCCATTGACATGTTACCTAATATATTTTAGTGAAAATACTATGGGAGAGACGATTTTGACGGAAGCACATCAAGTTTAGAGATTTTTCTTTTTACTTTTTGATAAATTTAAGAGATAAAAATGATTGATAGATAAATAGGTGATATTTTCTATAAAATGTATTAATTATTAATTATTTAATTCATTTTTATACTTTGATTTTAAGTTTAAATGCATTTTTTTACTAAAGATTAAATACATATTTGATTATATTATTTTAACTAAACTAATATTTGAATCCTTCAATTTTTAACTTGATTTCACTCCCCTGTTTCATTAGTTTCTATAGTTTTTTCAATAATTCAATTTTGGACTTAATTTTTATTGTTGAATGAGTTTTTCTCTAAATTGAATTCATCAATTTTTATTTTTATTATTATTATTAAAGAAAAGAGAAAAAAAAGAAAGAAAGAGAATAAAGTGTTTTAATTGAACTTAGCCATGTAAGAAAGTAAAAGCGGTTTTGAAATCTCTAATAAAAACAAAAACAAACATTGCCATCTAAAACCAAGCAAAATAGTGCGGCATTAAGAAGGAAGAAAAAGAAAACAGGGAGATAAGAAGAAAAAAAAAAAGTTTTTTTGATGGTAATAGATTTGTAGTAAAATTATTTCGTTTGATTTATAATGTTAGTATGTTATTTTTACCACTAAATTTGTGTTTTTTAATAGTTTTACTTTGAGAGTTAATTTGGAATACACACTTTAGTGAAAAATTGTTTGTTATTTGTATTGCTATTCTTGATTGACGTTCCTCATATGTTACTAGAAAGTCTCATGTATACCTATTAATTATTATAGTGAAATATTTTACTAGATTAAGTCATTTGGTTTTTATTCTCTCATTTTGAAGAAAGTGTTTTATGTTAAAAATTATGTTTGTCTCATATTTAATTTTTTGACAATTATTGTTGTTATCTGAAATTGTATTTTCTGTTTGACCATTTATCTAAAAAGATGGGAAAATATTCCACATTATTGAGAGAATTATATTTGGTTTTTCCCAACAAAGTGGTATTTAGAGCTGAGTTGATTTGATTTGTGCATTTGAATGAAGAAGGAAAATAAAAATCCAAATATGATTAAACTCAACTCTTCTAATCATACACTTTGGAGGACTCTTATGAAAAAAATGCTATATAGTAAAGATCTGTATGATCATACTGAAGGTGACACTATTAAACCCAAGATAAATATGACGCTGACAGGAAAAAGATGAATATAAAGACCACTTTGATCAAACAGTGGTTGGATATAAGTGTATATCTACATGTTGAAACTAAAATAGATACTAACAAGATGTGGCAAAATTTAAAAGAGTTGTATGAACGAAAGTATGTGCAAAATAAAATATTTTTGATTTATAAGTTGGTGAATATGAAATACAAAAATGAGGATTCAATGACAGAGCATATGAGTATTTTTTAGAATACAATGAATCAGTTGAAAACGACATATATTAAATTAGATGATGCGTTACAAGGGTTGTTATTGTTTAGTTCCTTGCCTGATAATTGGAAAGTCCTTGTTGTGAAAATGTCAACAGTTAAAGAGAGCATGTTGAATAAAGAAATTCGAAGAAAGGAACGTGGTTTGATTGATTATTCCTCAAAGTTAGAAGCATTAGTTATAGAGTCATAATGGAGAAGTAAATCTAGACACTTCCATAGACACAACAATTCTGAAAGTCGTATCAAGTGAAGAAGTAAGTCGAAGACTAGAAAAGAAGTGATACACTACCTTTGTGGCAAAACAGATCACGTACAAAGAAATTGTAGGTTCCATAGAGAGATCAATCAAGGGAAAGAGATGAAAATAAATAGAAGAAAAATAATAAAGATACAATATCAGTTGTATCTGTTAGTGATGTTTATATTGTTTGTGATGATAATTTCGTAAACAGTTGCATGTTAGGATTTAACTTGGATTATTGATTCGAGTGTCTCATATCATGTTACTCCTATACTTTTATTTTATGTGTGTCGACTTTCATTGTTTTCTCCAATCATACTACCATAATATTTCTACGAAACTATACAGAGATAGTATTCTATTATCAATTTGATTTTTTATGTGTCATTTGCGTATTACTAACATTTTGTATTAGAAACAAATGATAATAAAGATCTCAATATTTGTTTGTTCAACCATGTCTAGTCATATCTTTATTACCATACTCTATAACCTACTACATTTTTTAAATTGTATATTCATCATTGTAATTTTACGAAAAAATCGAAAGTAAATAAAGTAAAGTTGAATTGTTGTTGTTATTATTATAATTATTAATTATTATTATTATTCATTTTGATTTACAAAACTGAGTTGGTTTATTATGATTTTACACGTGATACCTTGTTTATGAGTTGGTTTCATTTTGTATGTTGCAAAATACCTTGCTTGCTGAATTGCGCAAGTTACACTTCGCCCAAAGTACTTTTTGCTGATAAATTTTATTTTATAGTTACTTTAATAGGTTTGTAGCTGTAGTTTAAAGTTTCAACACCATACATATTTTGGTGACAAGATGTAGGAAGAAGAAAGTATATAGACTTATGTTTATTTTAATTATTGTTTGTATTCTTTAATTTAAGTACTCTTTAATTTATAAGACAATGTTGTTTTGATACTACTCTTGATTAAAGAGTGAGATTATTAGGTGATGAAAAGACTATTAGGTGATGAAAAATCTATGGATCGAGTAGATAGTATGTTACTTGTTTTGATTAAAAGGTTTATATTTTATATGAAAATGTTACGAGTTACTACTTTAGAATGAATTTCCAAGTGGTAGTCATAGGTGGTTTGTTATGAGTTACTTTAAATTAATTTTTTTTTTTAAGTTTAAGAATTACTAGTGTGCGACTCGTTTTAGGATCAATGATCTTGTTTTATTTCATTCCGTTTTTATTGAACCCGCAACTAACCAGGTTAAGGGACGAGTTATGATCTAAAAATCAATCCGATTAAATATAAGGATTGAGTAAAGGACATATCAAACTTGACCTAATCCGTCCTTTATACACCCCTAAACACTTGTCGTAAATCATCACAGGAAACATGAACTTTAAATCTTGAAATGACAAAGCAATTAATTGTTAATTATAATATTATTGTCACAATCACAAGGAAATTTATTCATAAATTAATAATTATCAATTTTAACAATATCTAACCGGCCTAAAGAAAAAGAAGAGGGAAAATGTTGGTTCTGGTGTTTGTCCATATGCTCTCTAATAGTCTATTGGGCCAATCATAATAAGTATTGTTCTAGAGAGACAGTGAACGAGTGAGTTAAAGACGAAACAATGTATTAACTGGATTGGGCTTACTAAACCAATAATCATTGCTCAAACTTGGATTGATAGCCTGGTATTAATCCTAACCTAGTAACCGAAGCCATAGTTATTAGGGAGGATGCAACTTATTTTGTTGTTATGACAATGCAATAACGTGCAATGAGAGGGACTGAAAGGCTTCACTATGCATTTCGTGCATTGGTCAGGAGGGCTGTCAAACACCATTGGTGTGAAGATGGGAGTTTAAGGATGGTTGTCGGTCTCCCGTAGCTCCAGAAGGCAACAGTTATCGGCTGCAGAAGTCATAATGTTGTCGCAGCTAGTTTTCTGATGCTTATCTTTTAAGTTGTTGGCTTCAATAAGTATACCAGAAGTGCTACATGTTGAAATTCTTATTTTTCAATTGAAATGTTCATTGTGCAGGGAGGAAGCAGCACTGATAAGGTGTATAGTCTTCGTTTATGGGGGCTTGTCAACTCAGTTATGTATTAAATGTTTTTCGATTAGTTGATGTAATTTATTATGGGACCTTGGTTTATGTGGCCTCAATTTAATTATCAATAAATTAATATATTTTGCTTATAAAACAAAATGAGTGAAGTTTGAATGCCAATAACGTTGTTTTGTTTTAAGTTTTCAAAATTGAAATGAAGTATATTGAGTAGCATTTTCCACAATATTTCTGAGATAAAAGAATATTGACTTCTACTTAATATAAAGCTTTACTAGAAAAATAATCCTCAAAAAACATATTTTCGCCATCTATAAATATACTTGTAAGAGAATGAATGGAACAAAAATAAGGTGTCAATCTCACATTCTTTTGGGAATTTTCTAAAGAAGACCAAGTCTTGTGAACATTTATGATTTTTAGTAGGTGAAAAATGAAAATCTAATTAACATTTTATTTTTAATATATATTTTAGTCAAAATAGAAAGACCATAAGTCTTTAATTTAAACATTTTCTACTATCTTTATCACCCTCTAATTTTTTTGCCATATTTATTAGTGATCACATGTTTTTATTTACAGTGTTTACTTTAATTCATTAGATGTTTCTTTAGTCTTATTTTCCATACAATTAAATAAAAGAATACAATTTTTTTAGTCTCGTGATGGTGTGTGATGGATAGAAACTCGGTCTCTTACAAGTAGGGGTTGGAATAGGCCAGGCCAGGCCAGACTTTGCAAGGCCTGAGCCTGGCCTACGATTAATTTTTTAGGCCTAAGCCTGTCCTACGGCCTATCATAGGAGACTCATTGTCCTTTTCAGGTATCTCATGACTCTTTCCATAGCGTGCCAATGCTCCATACTAGGTCTACTAGTAAACCTGCACAATAATCCCACGACACATGCAATGTCGGGTCTAGTACAATCAGTGGCATACATGAGACTGCCAATGATGCTCGCGTATTCAGTTTGTCTAACACGTTCACCAGTGTTCTTGAAAAGTTTCACACTTAGATCACATGGTGTGCAAGCAGGTTTATAGTCAAAGTATTTATATTTCTTTAGGATATTTTCAACATAGTGAAATTGATCCAAAGAAATTCCATTTTCTGACCTAGTAAAGATTACATTTGCTTCTCTGAGGTCTTTCATATCAAAGTTGTTACACAACAATGATTTCAAAATATTTACAGCATGAATGTTTGAATCAAATATGAGTATCTCGTCTACATAGAGACATATGATAGTGCAAATGCCATTTTCAAATTTATGGTAAATACATTTGTCATTTTCATTCACTTTAAACTCATTTGATATAATAAAGTTATCAAACTTTCCATGCCATTTCTTTGGAGCTTATTTAAGACCATACATACCCTGTATTCTTGTCCTTGAATTACAAAACCTTTAGGTTGCTCCATAATAGATTTCTTCTTCCGAATCACCTTTTAAAAAGTTGTTTTAACATCCATTTGGTGTGTCACCAAGCTAAGAATAGTTGCTAGTGATACAAGTATTCAAATGGATGTCATTCTAGTGAACGGTGGAAAAGTGTCGGATAAATATATATTTTCTCTTTGTCTAAAACCGTTGGCTACAAGGTGTGCCTTGTATTTATCAACAGATCCATCGGGTTTTAGTTTCTTTTCCAAAATCCATTTACAAACTATTGGTTTGCAACCAAGAGGCAAGTCTACTAAATGTCAGGTTCGGTTAGACTCTAGAGAATCCATTTCATCGTTTATAGCTTCTTGCCATAATCTGCATCCAATGATTACAGAGCTTCTTTAAGATTTGCAGGATCCTCTTCTAGATTATAAGCCATATATTTTGGTCCATAATCTATAGCAACTCTTACTCTCTTACTCCTTCGAGTTTCTGTTTCGTCTTGTTTGTTGCTTTCAATGCTTCTTGTCACATGAACTTGACTAAGTTCGATGCCCCCACTATTTCTCGATTTAAAAGGGGATTTATTTTCATAGATGTCAACTTCATTTGACTTTATGATCACTTTTGCGTTTAGGTCATAAAACCTATACGCTTTGTTCTTTACCGCATACCCAATGAATTCTCATCCATAGGCTCTACTGGCGAGTTTAACTCGCTCGGGATCGGGGATTCTGACATAAGTCAGACCACCCCATGTTTGAAAATAAGACAAGTTTGATTGTCTTTTCTTCACTATCTCATAATGAGATGTTTTTTTTTAGATTTAAAAACTCTATTCAAAACATAACAAATAAACAATATATTTTCTTCACACTAATGAGATGTAGTACTAGAGTTAAACATACTAGCAACAACTAGTTCAATTAGAGTTATATTCGCTTTCTTTTCTTTCAAATTTACCATTCACTTCAAATAATCATGGTGCAGTTGTTCCATGTATAATTCCAGACAATTTATAAAACTCATTAAATAAACTAGATCATACTTGGAATCTCTTAATCTTTATACTGATTGATTTTCAATGTCAGCTGTAAAGATCTTTAACATGCCAAGCGTTTCACTTTTATTTTTCATTTCTTGGTAACGTCTCATCATGTTCACATATGTCAAAGTGTAATGAATCTAAAGACTTAGATTCTCTAACTACATATTTATGTGAACTCTTTGTTATTTTAGCTTGACTATAAAAATCACATTTTTCAAAATCATTTAACAATAACTTTAGAATTAAAACTAAGTTACTTAATTTAGAAATCAGATGTGTTCACATCACATAGTCTGGTATATCAAAATTAAAATCACACAACATGTAAGCATAAACAGACATTTTATTGATTTCAACATTCAAACAACGTACCTTAGTAGCTTATCTCATGAATTATCTTCTGAATTTTACGGGAGTGTGCCTCCACCTCCACGAATCTATCAGCCTCCATGTGCCTCCACGGATCTGTCAGCCTTCATGTATCTGTCATCGGACATCTGATACTCTAGGTAGCAGTCACAACTTACTTAGAGTATCTCAAACATATCTCGCATTATAGCTGGAACTGTAATAGTTATACAGATCATCAACAAGTCGATTAAGAATATAATTCTTATCATTATTCTCCCATGGGTTAATTCTCCAACTGTTTTATCCTTTTCTATTTGCTTCAAACTGAAACAGTTTATCGAAATGAGAGGCAACATAACCAAATCCAGTAATCTCTTCGGTTGACATGGCAGAACGAAACGTCTTAAAATTGTTGGATTTTGAATTTCAAAAACTATTTAAAATTCATAATTTATGCCACCGAAGATATTACTGGGTTGAGTCGCGGACTAGGTCGCTCTCTTTAAGACGTTTCGCGGCACTGCCCAAATTGTGCAAGGCAGACTATCAACCACGAAGTCCCCAGATAAAACAACTCAGATTCACTGTATCGGAGTTCCACTGCATCGTGGAAAACTGTTCTAGAATTACACCCTCAATATGGCAGTTTAAGCCACTCTCAATATGACAATTAAAGTCACTCTCAATATGGTACTATGACCATTCATAACTACGGCATAATAACCGCTCAAAAAGACAAAAATGAATGGACTACGGCATAATAACCGCTCTAAAACAAAGTGATTACGGCATAGCAACCGCTCTAAAAACAAAAGAACTACGGCATAACAACCGCTCAAAAAACTGAAAGAATTACGGCATAACAACCGCTTTAAAACCGAAGGGACTGCAGCATAATAGCCGCTTTAAAACCGAAGGGACTGCGGCATAATAACCGTTTTAAAAACCGAAGGGACTGCGGCATAATAACCGCTCTAAAACCGAAGGGACTGCGGCATAATAACCGCTCTAAAACCGAAGGGACAGAAAGAAAGGGGAGAAGTGGCTCGAAAATTAGGCGAGCAGAATATAAGAGGGAGAAAAGAGAAAGTTGGGAAAAGCATCCAACTTTGGTGTGCTTTTCACAATAGCTTGAAACTCATTATATAGTGATGGAAGCAAAGTCACATATGTTTTCTAAACAATGTGGGACTTTAGTATGTATAGAATTGAAACTACACAAAATATGATAGTTTTTCAAAGTGGGATTTCAAAAAATATTCTTACCAATGTGGGACTTGAATTTTAAAAAACAAGTTTCTTTCCAATTAAATTTACAAAAAATATTTCTTTCCAATGTGGGACTTCAACACATTTTTAAATTCACACTATAACATACATATGTTCCAACAATCCCCCACTTGAATTTAAAAAAAGTTTCTTAAAATAGCATCAAGTTAAATTTTTTTTTCTTAAAAATAGCATCAAGTGCTTCTATAAGATCATGCATAAACAAAGGTGTCTTTCGACTTGAACCTTTGCATAGCGAGTAAGATTCAGATTCAACAAGAGTAACCCGTAGTTTTTGAACTCTATCTCTGACATCAAACCCACACACAACCTTTTCATTAGGTGTATTCTAAAAAGCCCGTGCATTTAGGGCCCTGCACGTGTATCCTAGTCTAGTGAATGCTCTAGGAATTCTGCCTCGAAATTCCATAGGAAGCGGCCCCCACTTCCACATTCACGTAGGTGAGTCTATCAAGAGTACTCCTGTAGCCACTAGGTACCCCACTCCATATAGAGTATAGATCTCACTAAGAGTTTCTATTATCTCATCCTTTTATCGCTTCAGGAATCATGCTTCTCATATAAAACATAGCATGTTCATCTCATATCACTATGACTTGTTATTACCCATTGAACCTAATTCTTGGGATCTCCAGTCTTTTAGGTCGGGTTACCATCATAAGTGACTCATTTATCTATAGGCATTAGTCCCATCCTTTTGGATGTATTTGGACTTTCTCTCTAGCTAATCCTTTCGTCAAAGGATCAGCTAAATTTTCATTAGTGCGTACATGATCCACAATAACAGTTCCTTTCGAAAGTAATTCTCTAACTGTGTTGTGCTTACGACGTATTTGTCGTCTTTTACCGTTATAATAACGATTCTCAATTTTGCAATAGCCGCGGTACTATCGCAGTGGATCAACACATCTGTCATAGATCTTTTCCATATAGGGATCTCAACTAGCAAACATCTCAACCAGCTTGCTTCTTCACTAGTAGTAGCTAGTGCTATCATTTCAGACTTCATAGTGGACTGAGCCAATATCGTCTGTTCTTTGATTTCCAAGATACAACACCACTCGCTATATTAAAATATAGTCATCGATTGCTTTGGAGTCATCTGATAAGATGTTCCAATCAGCATCATTGTATCCTTTAAGGATAGTAGGAAATCTTCGATAATGTAATCCGAGACTCATTGTCCTTTTCAGGTATCTCATGACTCTTTCCATAGCGTGCCAATGCTCCATACTAGGTCCACTAGTAAACCTGCACAATAATCCCACGACACAAGCAATGTCGGGTCTAGTAAAATCAGTGGCATACCTGAGACTGCCAATGATGCTCGCGTATTCAGTTTGTCTAACACGTTCACCAGTGTTCTTGAAAAGTTTCACACTTAGATCATATGGTGTGCAAGCAGGTTTATAGTCAAAGTATTTATATTTCTTTAGGATATTTTCAACATAGTGAAATTGATCCAAAGAAATTCCATTTTCTGACCTAGTAAAGATTACATTTGCTTCTCTGAGGTCTTTCATATCAAAGTTGTTACACAACAATGATTTCAAAATATTTACAGCATGAATGTTTGAATCAAATATGAGTATCTCGTCTACATAGAGACATATGATAGTGCAAATGCCATTTTCAAATTTATGGTAAATACATTTGTCATTTTCATTCACTTTAAACTCATTTGATATAATAAAGTTATCAAACTTTCCATGCCATTTCTTTGGAGCTTATCTAAGACCATACATGGATTTTTATCTAACATACATATCCTGTATTCTTGTCCTTGAATTACAAAACCTTTAGGTTGCTCCATAATAGATTTCTTCTTCCGAATCACCTTTTAAAAAGTTGTTTTAACATCCATTTGGTGTGTCACCAAGCTAAGAATAGTTGCTAGTGATACAAGTATTCAAATGGATGTCATTCTAGTGAACGGTGGAAAAGTGTCGGATAAATATATATTTTCTCTTTGTCTAAAACTGTTGGCTCTAAGGTGTGCCTTGTATTTATCAACAGATCCATCGGGTTTTAGTTTCTTTTCCAAAATCCATTTACAAACTATTGGTTTGCAACCAATGACTCTAGAGAATCCATTTCATCGTTTATAGCTTCTTGCCATAGATCTGCATCCAATGATTACAGAGCTTCTTTAAGATTTGCAGGATCCTCTTCTAGATTATAAGCCATATATTTTGGTCCATAATCTATATCAACTCTTACTCTGTTACTCCTTCGAGTTTCTGTTTCGTCTTGTTTGTTGCTTTCAATGCTTCTTGTCACATGAACTTGACTAAGTTCGATGCCCCCACTATTTCACAGGAACTTGACTAGGTTTCGCTGCCCCCACTATTTCTCGATTAAAAAGGGGATTTATTTTCATAGAAGTCAACTTCATTTGACTTTATGATCACTTTTGCGTTTAGGTGATAAAATCTATACGCTTTGTTCTTTACCACATACCCAATGAATTCTCATTCATAGGCTCTACTGGCGAGTTTAACTCGCTCGGGATCGGGGATTCTGACATAAGCCAGACCACCCCATGTTTGAAAATAAGAGAAGTTTAACTGTCTTTTCTTCACTATCTCATAAGGAGATGTTTTGTTTTTAGATTTAAGAACTCTATTCAAAACATAGTAAATAAACAATATATTTTCTTCACACCAATTAGATGTAGTACTAGAGTTAAACATACTAGCAACAACTAGTTCAATAAAAGTTAATTTTTTTTCTTTTCAACTTTACCATTCACTTCAAGTAATTATGGTGTAGTTGTTCCATGTATAATTCCAAACAATTTATAAAACTCATTAAATAAACTAGATCATACTTGGAATCTCTTAATCTTTATACTAAATTGATTTTCAATTTCAGCTGTAAAGATCCTTAACATGTCAAGCGGTTCACTTTTATTTTTCATTTCATGTTAACGTCTCATCAAGTTCACATATATCAAAGTGTAATAAATCTAAAGACTCAGATTCTCTAACGACATATTTATGTGAACTCTTTGTTATTTTAGAATGACTATAAAAATCACATTTTTCAAAATCATTTAACAATAACTTTAGAATTAAAACTAAGTTACTTAATTTTGAAATCAGATGTGTTCACATCACATAGTCTAGCATGTCAAAATTAAAATCACACAACATTTAAGCATAAACAGACATTTTATTGATTTCAACATTCAAACAAAAGAGACATATAAAATTTCAGCATTTAATTTAAATATGTCATGAATGACGTACCTTAATAACTGATCTCATGAATTATCTTCTGAATTTCACGGGAGTGTGCCTTCACATCCACAAATCTGTCAACCTCCATGTGCCTTCACGGATCTGTCAGCCTCCATATATCTGTCATCGGACATCTGATACTCTCTGATACTCTAGGTAGCAATCACAACTTACTTAGAGTATCTCAAACATATCTCGCATTATTGCTGGAACTGTAATAGTTATACAGATCATCACCAAGTCGATTAAGAATATAATTCTTATCATTATTCTCCCATGGGTTAATTCTCCAACTGTTTTATCATTTTCTATTTGCTTCAAACTGAAACAGTTTATCGAAATGAGAGACAACATAACCAAATCCAGTAATCTCTTCGGTTGACATGGCAGAACGAAACGTCTTAAAATTGTTGGATTTTGAATTTCAAAAACTATTTAAAATTCACAATTTATGCCACCGAAGATATTATTGGGTTGAGTCGCGGACTACGTCGCTCTCTTTAAGACGTTTCCCGACACTGCCCAAATTGTGCAAGGCAGACTATCAACCACGAAGTCCCCAGGATAAAACAGTCCAGATTCACTGTATCGGAGTTCCACTGCACCGTAGAAAACCGTTCTAGAATTACACCCTCAATATGGCAGTTTAAGCCACTCTCAATATGACAATCAAAGTCACTCTCAATATGGTACTATGACCATTCATAACTACGACATAATAACCGCTCAAAAAGACAAAAATGAATTGACTACGGCATAATAACCGCTCTAAAAACAAAGTGATTACGGCATAGCAACCGCTCTAAAAAACAAAAGAACTACGGCATAACAACCACTCAAAAAAAACCGAAAAAATTACGGCATAACACCCGCTTTAAAACCGAAGGGACTACGTCATAATAACCGCTCTAAAACCGAAGGGACTGCGGCATATTAACCGCTTTAAAACCGAAGGGACTGCGGCATAATAACCGCTCTAAAACCGAAGGGACTGCGGCATAATAACCGCTCTAAAACCGAAGGGACAAAAAGAAAGGGGAGAAGTGGCTCGAAAATTAGGCGAGCAGAATATAAGAGGGATAAAAGAGAAAGTTGGGAAAGCATCCAACTTTGGTGTACTTTTCACAATAGCTTGAAACTCATTTTATAGTGATGGAAGCAAAGTCACATATGTTTTCTAAACAATGTGGGACTTTAGTATGTATAGAATTAAAACTACACAAAACATGATAGTTTTTCAAAGTGGGATTTCAAAAAATATTCTTACCAATGTGGGACTTGAATTTTAAAAAACAAGTTTCTTTCCAATTAAATTTACAAGAAATATTTCTTTCCAATGTGGGACTTCAACACATTTTTAAATTCACACTATAAACATACATATGTTCCAACAGTTTTCAAAATTGAAATGAAGTATATTGAGTAGCATTTTCCACAATATTTCTGAGATAAAAGAATATTGACTTCTACTTAATATAAAGCTTTACTAGAAAAATAATCCTCAAAAAACATATTTTCGCCATCTATAAATATACTTGTAAGAGAATGAATGGAACAAAAATAAGGTGTCAATCTCACATTTTTTTGGGAATTTTCTAAAGAAGACCAAGTCTTGTGAACATTTATGATTTTTAGTAGGTGAAAAATGAAAATCTAATTAACATTTTATTTTTAATATATATTTTAGTCAAAATAGAAAGACCATAAGTCTTTAATTTAAATATTTTCTACTATCTTTATCACCCTCTAATTTTTTTGCCATATTTATTAGTGATCACATGTTTTTATTTATAGTGTTTACTTTAATTCATTAGATGTTTCTTTAGTCTTATTTTCCATACAATTAAATAACAGAATACAATTTTTTTTAGTCTCGTGATGGGGTGTGATGGATAGAAACTCGGTCTCTTACAAGTATGGGTGGGAATAGGCCAGGCCAGGCCAGGCTTTGCAAGGCCTGAGCCTGGCCTACGATTAATTTTTAGGCCTAAGCCTGTCCTACGGCCTATCATAGGCTTTTTTTTCGGCCTGGTCTAACCTTTTTAAAAGCCTGACCTGGCCTGGAAGCCTATTTAAAAGCCTTATTCATATTAAAATATTTAAATGCTCTCCACATACCAATATCAATGTACATATCTATATATATTAAACAAAGTAATTTTTCTAACAAAATAATTTTTAAAAAAATCTGAAACAAATATCCTTTAAACCCTAAAACATAATTCTTGGTTTCAAAGAATAGATTTTTTTTTTGAAACAAATGTACCAATTATTACCTCTCAAACAAATATGGAAGGACTACTGAGTTATTGACTAATTGAATGGCTACCGAATATGGAACGACTACCAAATATGGAATGGCTATCGAATATGGAATGACTACTGAGTGATTGTCTAATTGATAAAATTTAAAATAGGAAATAATATTATTAATATAATAATAAAAAAATAACATTAATAAATAATTAAAAATATATAGGCCGGCCTGTCAGGTCTAATAGGCTTCTTTATAAGCCTGAGCCTGACCTTTTTAAATAAATAGGCTTTAAAAATAGCCTGAGCCTGGTCTTTTTATTAAATAGGCCAGGTCAGGCCAGGCCATAAGTAGGCCAGTGTAACACCCCGTTTTTCAAAGCGAGGGTATATTTTTTTTTTTTTAAAAGTAATTAAACTAAAACAGAGAAATAAATAAAGAAATGCCTTTGGATAAATAATTGAGTCATTATAATTTACAGGCAGCGGAAAAGTTACTCCAATTATAAATCCAAACCATTTACCCAACAACAAATGGTACATGTAACCCATCGAAAATAACATGTCAAGCTGACAATATTAGTATAGGTACAGTCTTCCATTTTAAAATAAATGCAATACAAAAGAAAGACATCTGTTCCCTCTGTGACAACCTAGTCTGATCATTTTACAAAACAACTAAACACCCTGACTGATCTCCACGCGCCCCGTGAGATCCCCTATCGTAGCTGCAGTCAAGCGTTCCCATCTCCATTTCCGTCCGTAGGGTAAGAACCGGTGGGATCGTCCTGACTCTCATCTGAGGGCAAAGCCCAGATTTCCACAACAATTGTAAAGGGTCACCAACCAGAAAATAACAGTTAACACATAGCAATTAAGTTTTTAGATGCTCAAATAACTTTTCAACTAAGCATGCATCTTAACAGGATTTCCAATATGCGAAAAGTTCATGCAATACTTTGCCAATTCAAAATGAAAGTAAAATGAAGTTCTCAATCTCCTAATTAACACATAACAAATCAAGACATGGATAAGTTCATGAGCAATCGAACATCTAACTCAAACTGAGAATTCTCACTGAGCCAATCGATTGGGAAATCGATTTGGTGAAGGATTATTAATGAAAACAGAATCCTGGGCTGAATTCAATCGATTGGTAAATCGATTGATTGGTTCCTGAGCCCCTGGTTTCGAGCCAATCGATTTCCTAATCGATTTGGTGAGGGATTCTTAATGAAACAGAATCCTGGGCTGAATTCAATCGATTAGTAAATCGATTGATTGGTTCCTGAGCCCCTGACTTAAGGCCTAATCGATTGGGCAATCGATTTCCTAACTGATTCCTTTAAAAAAATGATTTCGAAATCGATTGGCTAATCGATTTGTGAATTGGCCAAGTCCCTGTTTACCCATCCAATCGATTGGGAAATCGATTTACCTGTGTATTCTTTCAAAAATTCATAAACTAACTCAATCACATTCATGCATAATCCCAATTCTTAACACTTAACACTGATAATACAATTACTACGACATCCCGGATTTCGAAATGGTATTGCAATCAAACATGTTATCACCAAATTCCAAAACATAACACTTAGCATTTATAACACATTACTACACAAAACAAAATGAACCAACAGTTCACAAATCAACAGGGTGTAGTCTCTCGCGGACAAACACAATTCCCTCAGGAACGTAAGTCGTAAACGTACTACCTATCACGGGTCCGTACCGTTTACCGAGGTGCCACCTATCCCGGGTCAGCACAACTTACCCAAAACATACACGAGTAAACGAGACATTAAGAGATTCCCCATTCTTAATTCTCATCTAACTTAAACCAGGGCGTAGTCTCTCACGGACAAACCCCTGCGCAGTCTCTCACGGACAGACGCAATTCCCGCAGGAACGTAAGTCGTAAACGTACTACCTATCACGGGTCCGTACTGTTTACCGAGGTGCCACCTATCCCGGGTCAGCACAACTTACCAAACACAATTCCCTCAGGAACGTAAGTCGTAAACGTACTACCTATCACGGGTCCGTACTGTTTACCGAGGTGCCACCCATTCCGGGTCAGCACGACTTACCAAACGTAAATCGTAAACGTACTGCCTATCACGGCCCGTACTGTTTACCAAGGTGCCACCTATCCCGGGTCAGCACGATTTACCGAAACACACATAAAAAAGCGAGACATTAAGAGATTCCCATTCTTAATTCTCATTTAACTTAACGATTTTCAAGACAAAACATTCAGTAAATAAGTCATTAAGAGATTCCCCATTCTTAATACTCATTTACTGAAACGATTTTCAAAAACGAACATTAAGTAACCGAGACATTAAGAGATTCCCCATTCTCAACGCCCAGTTAACTTAAACAATTTTCCAAACAAAATAATAAGTCACCGAGGCATTAAGAGACTCCCCATTCTTAACGCCCAGTTAACTTAAACGGTTTTCAAAACAAAATGTTAAGTAACCGAGACATTAAGAGATTCCCCATTCTTAACGCCCAGTTAACTTAAACGATTTTTCTTTAAAACAAAATATTAAGTAACCGAGACATTAAGAGGTTCCCCCTCCTTAACGTCCAGTTAACTTAAACGGTTTTCAAAACAAAATATTAAGTAACCGAGACATTAAGAGATTCCCCTCCTTAACGTCCAGTTAACTTAAACGGTTTTCAAAACAAAATATTAAGTAACCGAGACATTAAGAGATTCCCCATTCTTAACGCCCAGTTAACTTAAACGATTTTTCTTTAAAACAAAATATTAAGTAACCGAGACATTAAGAGATTCCCCCTCCTTAACGTCCAGTTAACTTAAACGGTTTCAAAACAAAATGTTAAGTAACCGAGACATTAAGAGATTCCCCATTCTTAACGCCCAGTTAACTTAAACGATTTTTCTTTAAAACAAAATATTAAGTAACCGAGACATTAAGAGATTCCCCCTCCTTAACGTCCAGTTAACTTAAACGGTTTTCAAAACAAAATGTTAAGTAACCGAGACATTAAGAGATTCCCCATTCTTAACGCCCAGTTAACTTAAACGATTTTTCACGAACAAACGCACATTAAGTAAACGAGACATTAAGAGATTCCCCATTCTTAATACTCATTTAACTTAATGGTTTTCAAATCCCACACAACACAAACTCAAACAAATTCTCACATCAAAACATATCAATTCATTTATTCACAAATCCAACCATACACATATCAAATTTCATTTACTCATAATCACACACAATGACATTCAAATTCATTTACCACGAAACATTCATCAATATAAACAAAACCTAACTCTAAGGTTTTACCCATAACGCCCTAGTTTCGTTTTTCCCCAAATCGATACATTAAACCCTAACAAATTCCTTCCCACACAACCACAGATAAGTCCCTAATGCAAACTAGAAGTTTGGAAGGAGCCCTTACCTTCGCGTTAGCTCTAACGTGCGTTTCCGGTACCGCGAGTAATTCCGGTAAAATCTTCGCTCGCAACGCCGCTTCCAAATTAGTTCCCTAGCACCGTAGCGTGATGGTGAGCAACTTTCCCTTCTATCTCTTCGAGAAATGAGGTTCGGATCTAGGAGAAACGGAGGGGTTTGTGTTTGGATCTCAAAAACCGTTTTTCTTCGTTTTCGAATCAAAGAGGAAGAGTGGAGTTGCGAAAACCTTGATCTAACTCTCACCCAACCTTGGGTTACTAGTTTTGAAGAAAAGAAAGCGACGAAAACGAAAAATGGAGAAGGATGGATTTTTGGTTTTTCTTGCGTGAGTTTTCAGAGGAAGAAGATGGAATTGAAGATTTTCCTTCCTTTCTATTTCTTTCCTTTGTTTTTCCTTTCTTCCTTTTCCTTCCTTCCTTTATATACTATTTTCTTTTTCTTTTCTTTCCTTCTAGTTTTCCTTTCTTTTCCCTCCAAGCAAACATATATATATATAATAAATATAACTTAACAAATATCTCAAAATCTAGATATTTATTAAACTACCGTTTCACCCGAAACGCCTTAAATTCTCCGTAAAGGATTTTCCGCAGTTAAATTCAATTTATTTATCGACGAGAAATTCTAATTGGCATCGAAATACCTTTTTGATTATAAAACTCCAAAATATTATTAACTTTGGCTTAAAAGCCTCCGAGCCAAAATTCAAAATACGCCAAAAATACATAAATGGTACTTTAAAATTACGGGTCTTACAGCCAGGCCATAGGCCCCTGTTGGACGGCCTAGCCTATTCCCATCCCTACTTACAAGGAGGACCGCTTATTATAAGAAATGTGAATAATAAAAGAGAGAAAAAAATATCAAATCTTAAATTAAGTTAGTGCAGTAGAATAAAGTTAAATAATAATAAATAAAAAACAATAATTTTGTCTCTAATGTATTTTAAAACAAGATGGGTAACTCGGAGGGTGGCTCAAACTCAATCCATTTTCTATTTTGTTTTTGTGGTGTCTTTTTTTTTCTTCTTGTTTTAAACTCATTAAAATCACGAAGTTCACTATGAACGTTGCCACGATATGTAGAAATAGAACCATTTATCATCTTTGGAGTAATGATATTTAGCAAGCGGTGACAAACTCCATAGAGATGTTGAGTGTCATTAGTTTAGATTGCCTTTGCCTGACTCCAAACAGGTTGACACGTGAGATATGATTAGAAAATCGGTTTAGCATTTGGATGAATTTTAGAATTAATGACACTGCACAACTGAGCATCAATTTGCTTCCATTTTGAAGTTTCAGTCGCAACCATATTTTCAGGAATTTTAGTGAGATGGTCCTCGTAACCTTGATCAAGCATCCCTAATTTGATGTCGGCAGCCCAAGTGTCATAATTTGATCCATTATTAATTTTTCTACATAGAGAGGAAATATGATGTAATTGGTAAGTATGCTCTTTGTTTCAGTAGCAGACAAAGATGCCATGGTCAATAAAGAGCACTAGAAAAAATGCATATGAACTGGGGAAACAAGGGTTGTTTGAATTGGAATGCGTATATCCGTGACCAGGGCAAACATGAAATCAGAAAACTAAGGCGGGTGCAAAAAGAGAGGGCTTAGGCCGCTACAAAATCATGCATAAATTGTAGTCCATTGTGAGTGCTTTTTCAGCCACAAATAACATTCTATTTGAATTTTAGTATTTGTGAGAGCTTTTTCGGTTAGTAATTTGTGAAAGTTTTTTTCGGCCACAAAATATTTTTTAAAGTTGCCACAAAATGAGTGTTTTTTTGTAGCGCATAAATAGTTGTCGACGCATCGTCATGCATGATGACAAGAGCGATGCATGAGAAGATTGCTGACAACGTGCGTTAAGGGTGGGCCGGTCTAGAGTGGACGACGTTGCTGGACGGTTGTTCACTGGAATGTTATTTGGAGGGAGTGGTGGTGGCGAAGGCGGGGTGTGGTTGGTTGGGAAATAACGGGAAAATAGTATCATAACAACACAAACAGGGGAAAACTGGAGTTTGAGAATACGATTTGCCAAGAAAAAAATTTCACCAGAGACAGTGGATCCACCAAATAGTTAAAGGTTAGGGTTGTCTTTCAATAGGCTCTAGATACTGTAACACCCCGATTTTCCAAGCGAGGGTGTATTATTTTTTTCAAAAGAAATTAAAATAAAACAGAGAAATAAATAAGGTAATACCTTTGGATAAATAATTGAGTCATTATAATTTACAAGCAGCGGAAAAGTTTCTCAAAATATGAATCCAAAATATTTACACATCAAAAAGTGGTACATGTAACCCATCGAAAATAACATGCCAAGCTGACAATATTAGTATAGGTACAATCTTTCATTTTAAAATAAATACAATTCAAAAATAAGACGTTTGATCCCTCTATGTCAACCTAATCTGATCATTCTCCAAAACAAACTAAACGCCCTGAGTGATCTCCACGCGCCCCGTAAGATCCTCCTAACATGGCTCCAGTCAGGCATTCCCATCTAGATTCCCATCCCCAGGGTACGAACCGGTAGGATTGTCCTGGCTCTCATCTGAGGGCAAAGCCCAGATTTCCACAATAGTTGTAAAGGGTCACCAACCGAAATTAACAGCTAACACATAACATTTAAGTTTTTAAATGCACAAGATGACCTTTCAACCTAGCATGCACCTTAAAAGGGTTTTCCATATGCTAAAAGTTCATATAACACATGCCAAATAAAAATGAAATCAAAATAAAGTTCTCAATCTATCAAGTAATACATAACTGACCAAAACATTGATAAATCAATTGAGCAATCTATTATCTAACTAAAAATAAGAATTTCTAGTAAGCCAATCGATTTCCAAATCGATTTCCTGAAGGTTTTTAGTGAAATTTGAACTATGGGCTTAATTCAATCGATTGGGAAATCGATTGAATGAATAACTGAGCATAAAAGATTAACTTGACACTTAAAAAAGATGGAAGTACTAACTTAATTAAATATAATGACTTATCTCTTATTTTCATTACCTTAAAGGATGCATAATATGTTTTACCATACAATAGTTGATCACTTAATTGCATATAACAGAGAACGCAATTGGAGAAAATTGCAAGAAATCCTACATAGCATGATTAGGTTTTGTATAAATTTTATCTATAGTATAAATTTTGTCAGTTCATCAATATTCATGGATGATTTATTTCATAGGCAAAACATTCAGCATAATCATTGTCCAGCACCACCAACATGCAAAAACTACATTTTAGAACTTCACTCACATCACTTCAAACAAAACATACAATTAGTCGTTAAAATTTGATTGTACTGCAAATTGGAATTACAGTGAGAGTAGAGCTTTGATTCATGTTTAATTAAGCTACTGTTATCACACTGTGTTTAATTTTAAAGCTAATCAATGATTTCTAAGAGGAAATACACAATCACTTTCTAGTAGTTTGATGAGATTTGTTTGAGAGGTGAAGATATGGTGTTAGGTGACCCATTGCAAACCATGGAAACATTGCTATATGTAAAGAAGAAGGTGAATCCATGGTTGCTTTGTCTTAAATTAACTTATTTGCAGTATTTATATGCTTATGAGTTAGTTCAGTTTAGGTTCACGATAGTTAAATGATATATATGTATATTTTATGTGTAGTTTAAATAATTAGAGATAAATGATTAATGTTATAAAAAAAGGAAAGAAAAAACTCCAAGAGTATCTTATATATAGCAAAAGATATAATATATGAAATGGTAAATGGATATTATTGTTCCAATTTACAACCATCAAACGACAATTACAATACACATGGATGCAATTAAAATAGAATAGTGTGGCTTAGAAATCAATGGGAGATGCAACAAATCCAATTTGTGTTATTTTATGCTACTTTACGCCCTTATTTATATGTATTAACAAAGCTTTAGTTCTTTGCTCTGGTTTTATCAAAAAATAATACAAATGTAAGATTTTGTAAAGTATCATTGTGGCTGTCTGTTAACAAACTTGTTATAAGACTAATTTTGATGCGAAGAAGTTTGGAACATTTTCTACAGATCAACAAACAAGAGAATTCATGATGAATCGGTTTTTGCCGGCTGCAAAGGCTATGACAATACAACCTTCTCAATATTCTTCAAAAAAGCAATCTGTAGTACTAGTGGAACAACAGCTTAGAGATATTAACAAATTGGTTCAGAATGCAAAGAAGCCCCTGGTTAATAAACACACCACTGATATTATACCATATACTGGTCAAGTTCAAGACGATGAAAGTGAAGACGAATGTGATGTTTATGACAATGACAATTCTGCGAGTATGTTGAGTAAAGGATGTGGTTTGTTACCTAATTTACATATTAGGAATTCATTGTCCTTGTTAAATCATGTGGCTGAGGTTGGAAAAACTAACAAAAGCTCTCATATTAGATCTTTTAGTCCAGTTCCAGCAGTAAAGAAGGTAAAAACAATGCACCATTCAATCCTTTTTTTGTTAATAAGCATCTTTATCAATGAACATGTTATTACTGGTATGACAGTTATGAATTATTCTGAATAACCTCAGTGATTTCATTGATCAAATGATAGGAATATTAAAAAGGAATGATGATGATACATTAGTATTTATAGGATAATTGTAAACTAGCGAATAAAGAAAATAACAAACTAACTAGAGGATCTATTAGATGTAAAAAGTTAGTTATACTAGCTAGTTAGATCATGTACTAGTTAGTGAACTATCATCAGTTATTATCTAATACATGTTTTCAGCAAATTTACTCACATCCATATAAATCTTTGATGCAGGCTTGGGAAGCAATTCACAAGAACAAGTCAAGCAATGTAGTTTTCCCTAGTAGGAGGTCGCTGGCCGGGGAAGCGACCTCCCAAAGGGTTTTAAAAAAAAAATTAATTTGTTTTTTTGTTTAATTAATTGTTAATATTTTAATAAATATTTAAATTAATAAATAATTATATTAAATAATAAATTTATAATTAATAATATAATACATTAATAAATAATAATAATTATTATTATTAACTATTATTATTAATTATTATTTTTAATTATTATTTTTAATTATTATTATTGTTATTATTATTAAAAATTGTTATAATTAAAAATTATTTAAATTAAATTAAAATAATTAAAATTAAATTAAAAATAATTAAAATTAAAATGGGAAATTAATATTATAACTATTAAAAGTAATTAAAAACTAAAAATAGTAAATTATATTATAAATTTAAAAGAAATTACATTAATAACAAAAATTACATTAATAACATTAAATAAAATATATTAAATTAATCAAAAAATACATCTTATAATGTCCACCTAAATGACCTCCAGTTCCACATCTAGGATTTCGTCGAACTCGTCTAGCCCTTTGAACGAGTTGAGGTTCTTCTGGTTCATCCTGATCATTATCCTGAACGCTAGTTGTAGGTGGATTAGAACCACTACCAGTTGTTTCCATATAAGTTTGAGACGGAATATTATACATGGAGTCAAACACAGCATAAGCCGACTCAGGAGTTGTGCACCGAGTTCCAAATAAATTATGGAAAAGTCCACTTTTCTGTTGGATGACTGGGGGTTGGTATTTTTGGAACCGGAACGTAGTACTGAGTCGTTGGTGGATATGGAACTTCTGTAGTAGGGACGTGTAGATGAAGTGATGATAGAGACGGTTGTGTCATGTTTTGTTGTTGTGGGCTTGATTGGGAAGTCGACGGAACAGAAGGATACGACGGTGGTTGCAAACGGGGATCACAGAGATATTGTTCGACCGATATAAATAATTTGGTGTGTTGTCTAAACCAAATCATATATTCTTTGATGTGGCATAAAAGATCTTCTACGATCTTACCTTGCAACACGTAATTGTGACGTTCATTCCAATGTTGAATTTATTCCCTCCAAACCCAATTCCAGTTATCATCAACCCCATGCCTCATGTCGACCTCATGGTACACTCTCATGTCCTCCAGTGGTTGTGGTATTTGTTGATGGAAGCCGAACTGAAGTGTGACCCTATATGTATGATGTTTTTCAACAATATGAAAACAATGCAGATAGGTACATGCAGTCCAAGTAACCATCTCTTCCTCTGAAACTTCATGTTGGAACATGAGATAATGTCTCCAATAGAACTGATATTTAAAAAAACAAGCTAAAGTAATTATAACAAGTATTAAAAACAAAATATTTAAAAAGTTCAAATAAATGTGAATGAATATATTACTTCGTCAACCATCATGTGATCAATTGTTTTTCGGTATCCTTCTATGTCGTTATGAGGAACTTTACCGAAATTTAGACCACCAAAATTAAATCTGCCAAATATATTAAAAATAAAAATTATAATAAATTAGTATAAATGGTTTTAAAAAAAGAAAAAATATATATATAAAATTTATTTGCAATGGTTACCTTTGTGCAAGTGGAAATCTATGATTCGTTGATAGTTCCATGATAAAAATAAAATATTTGATTAATAGATATATTTGAATGTAAGGAAGAGATGTGATAAAGAAGAAAAGTGAGGAAGTTGTGGTAAAATTGGAGGAGAAATGCTGAATTTATAGAGGTCGTACCCTCGGGCAACGAACTGATGAAGGTTTGTAGATGCCTCGTACCCTCGGGCAACGACGGATGTGGATGATTCAATCCTTGTGACTTGTTTTTAACCAATGAAAACATTTTATTAAACTTTCAATCTCGTCCATTGATTAAAAATTATCGACAGATGTGGATGATCCAATCCTTGTGACTTGTTTTCAACCAATGAAAACATTTTATTAAAATTTCAAACACCTTATACCTTCTATAAATAGAAAACAAACTTACACAATCTCACCACACCTACTATCTCACTATATCTTTTCAACACAATCTCACCACATCTACAATCTCACTATATATTTTCAACAATATATCACCTAACCTACTATCTCACTATATCTTTTCAACAATATCTCACCACACCTACTATCTCATGGCTTCTCAACAAGTAATTTGTATCGTTTATTACAATGGTACAATTGTTGATGGAGTTGAAGGTAAAACATTCCTCAACGATTATAAAAAAGCGTTCAAAGTACATTTGGAAAGCAACCTTGCTCGTCTAAAGAATGTCATTAAAAAAAAGTTATATGTTACCTTTGAGTCTGGTCCTCCATCAACAAACATTGATCAACCATCAGGCTCAAACATACATTATCAACTCGACTTATATTCTCCATCACAACACTATGCACCATCACAACACTATGAACCATCACAACACTATTCTCCATCACAACACTATGAACCATCACAACACTATGAACCATCACAACACTACGAACCATCACAACACTATGAACCATACTCTACCCAATTAGAACAAACTCATCCGCAAAGTTATCAACTCCAACGTCAATCTACTCCAACAAGTCCACAATGCGGTCTTCCCTTAAGTGATTCAAGTGAAGAGGATGAAACATATTTTGATGAATCATCTGGTAATTCTGACGATGACATTGATGATATGGAAGCAGAAGATCAACATTTCCTACCTGACTTTAATCCACCATCTCACCTGAAGAGCATCAATTTAGATACTCAAGAGCGTTCAAGTGAATTTCATAACTTGTTCATTAACGAAGTCCCAGCAGTAGATGGAACTCTTGAAGTTGGAATGAAGTTTCAAAACAAAGATGAATGCGTACATGCTATCAAACGTTACCATCTAAAACAATCATTGAATTTTGTGGTACAAAAATCAGATTTAGAAAGGTATGTTATTTGTTGTTCAAGTCCAAATTGTTTGTTTAGATATAGAGCTTCAAAATGCAAAAAGAGTGAATTGTGGGTGATTGGTAAATTGAATCTGCCTCACACATGCACAAATTATGCATTGTCACAAGATCATACGAAACATGATTCTAACATGATATGTGCAAGCATAATGCAAGTTGTGAAAGCGGATCCTTCAATAAAAGTGAAGGTCATTATTCCTGAGATTCAGGCTTTTACACAACTACACAATTACTTATAGAAAGGCTTGGATTGGAAAAAAATAAAGCGATCGAACAAATTTATGGCAATTGGGAAGAGTCTTACAATCAACTCCCACAATGGTTGTTGGTTATGCAAACATTTGCTATAGGAACCAAAATTGAAATGGAAACTATCTCAGCTTATCATGAAAATAGTTTGATAAATGGGATAAGGATCTTTCATAGACTATTTTGGGCTTTCGTTCCGTGCATATCTGCGTTTAAATTCTGCAAACCGATAGTACAAGTTGATGGAACTTGGTTGTACGGTAAGTAAAAAGGAACTCTATTGGTAGCAGTTGCACAAGATGGGGACGACAATGTAATTCCTATTGCTTATGCTCTTGTAGAAGGTGAGACAAAAGAAGGTTGAAGTTTTGTTTTGAGAAATTTGAGAAAATACGTCACTCCACAACCCAACATTCGATGGAGGTAGTCGTTGGGGTCAGATGACAACCAACCTTGTGGAGTCGATTAATAGAGTATTAAAAGGCATGCACAACCTTCCCATCACTGCTTTGGTCCAATCAACTTATTTTAAAACAGGGACACTGTTTCCAACCATGGGAAAACGACACGCATCAATTTTAGCTTCTAGTCAGGTATACACAAAAACTTGCATAAAATTTATGAAATTGGAAATAAGTAAATCCAATAGTCATAGAATGGATAGTTTTGATCGGAGCAACCATACTTTCATAGTCCACGAGATAGTAGTTCCAAGGGAAGGGCGACCAATTGGTCACTTCAGTGTAAACCTTCCTAACAAGTGGTGCGATTGTGGAAAATATGAAGCTAAACATATGCCTTGTTCACATGTCAAAGCATCATGTTCTAGCATAAAATATGATTATTGGAGTCTTATACCTGATGTGTACAAGGCGAAAACGATATTAAAAGTCTACGACGAAGCCTTCCCACCCATACCAAACAAAGGATATTGGCCACAATATGAAGGTATTAAGTTGTGTCACAATCCACTAATGTGGAGAGTCAAGAAAGATCGGCCAAAGAGCAAAAGCATTAGAACAGAAATGGATACTACAGACAGAGTACACAAAAAATGTAGATTATGTAGGGTATCTGGTCAAACTAGGAAACATTGTCCAAACGCTGCAGGCACATCCACTCAAATTTGATGTATCATTTTTTTTAATGTATGTTGTTTGAAATTTATAATTTAATTTACTATTTTAATTTTAATAATTTTTAATTATAGCAATTTTAATAATAATAACAATAATAATAATAAATAATAATAATAATTATTTTTAATTTAATTTTAATAATTTTTAATCATAACAATTTTTAATAATAGATTGATTAAAAATAATTAATAATAATAATAATTATATTATAATTAATAATTACCTATTATTTTTAATTTAATTTTAATAATTTTATTTATAACAATTTTTAATAGTAATAAGATTAATAATAACTATAATAAAAATTAATAATTATTATTATTTTTAATTTATCATTTAATAATTTTTTAATTATGCACAATTTTTAATAATAATAACATAATAATAATTAAAAATAAAATTAATAATAATAATTAATTAATTATAATAATAATTATTATTTAATTAATGTAGGTTATTATTATTATTATTAATTAATAAATTTAATTATTTAATATAATTATTTATTAATTAAATATTTATTAAAATATTAACAATTGACACAAACAAAAAAAATGGATTAAATTTTTTTATTTAAAAAACCCTTTGGGAGGTCGCATAAGCATAGCGGTTGACGAAATGACCTAAATGTCTAACCAATGTCACTCTCTGAACTTTCCTGGTACCCCTAAAAAGTAGGGCATTTTGGTAACCGTTTTTGAAAGTAGGACATTTTGGTGAAGTTTCTGAAAAGTGGGATATATGGATAAAAAATCCTCAATGTTTACTGACAAATGAATTAAAAATAATTGTCTCCTAAAATCAAGCCTTAGATTGAACTTCAATGTGACTGAATATGGTACATATCTGTGTAAATATTCGTGGTGTACAAAATTCAGTTAGTCTCATAAATCCGACTTAGCCTATAAATAGCGGGTTGAGTCTTATTAGATACATAAGATGACACAAACACACCTATTGGATGCACAAGATTGATTAAAAAACCCTAATTAGACAAGATAAGCCTTGGGATGAAAAAAATGACCTAAATGTTCATTCAATGACACAAACACACCTATTAGATGCACAAGATGCTAATTGGACAAGATGGGAGGACGAAAAAATGACCTAAATGTTCATCCAATGACACAAACCTAATTTGTTAGACAAGAATAAGCCTAGGGATGACGAAAATGACCTAAATGTTAATCCAATGACACAAATGAACTTATTGGACGGACAAGATTGGTTAAAAACCCTAATTCGACAAGAATAAGCTTAGGGAGGACGAAAATGAGCTAAATGTTCATTCAATAACACAAACACACCTATTGGATGCACAAGATTAATTAAAAACCCAATAATAAGCCTAGGGAGGACGAAAATGACATAAATTTCATCCAATGACACAAACACACCTATTGGATGCACAATATTGGTTAAAAACCCTAATTGGACAAGAATAAGCCTAGGGAGGACGAAAATGATCTAAATGTTCATCCAATAAAAGAAACACACCTATTGGATGCACAAGATTGATTAAAAACCCTAATTGGACAAGAATAAGCCTAGGCAGGACGAAAATGACCTAAATGTTCATCGAATGACACAAACACACCTATTGGATGCACAAGTTTGATTAAAAACCCTAATTGAACAAGAATAAGCCTAGGGATGACGAAAATGACCTAAATGTTAATCCAATGACACAAAACACACTTATTGGATGCACAAGATTGGTTAAAAACCCTAATTGGACAAGAATAAGCCTAGGGGGGACGTAAATGACCTAAATGTTCATCCAATGACACAAACACACCTATTCGATGCACAAGATTGATTAAAAACCCTAATTGGACAAAAATAAACCTAGGGAGAACTAAAATGACCTAAATGTTCATCCAATGACACAAACAAACCTATAGGATGCACAAAACTGGTTAAAAACCCTAATTGGACAAGAATAAGCCTAGGGAGGACGAAAATGACCTAAATGTTCATCCAATGACACAAACACACCTATTGGATGCACAAGATTGATTAAAAACCCTAATTGGACATGAATAAACCTAGGGAGAACGAAAATGACCTAAATGTTCATCCAATGACACAAACAAACTATAGGATGCACAAAATTGGTTAAAAAACCCTAATTGGACAAGAATAAGCCTATGGAGGACGAAAATGACCTAAATGTTCATCCAATGACACAAACACACCTATTGGATGCACAAGATTGATTAAAAACCCTAATTGGACAAGAATAAGCCTTGGGAGGACGAAAATGACCTAAATGTTCATCCAATGACACAAACACACCTATTGGATGCACAAGATTGATTAAAAACCCTAATTGGACAAGAATAAGCCTAAGGAGGACGAAAATGACCTAAATGTTCATCCAATGACACAAACACACCTATTGGATGCACAAGATTGATTAAAAACCCTAATTGGACAAGAATAAACCTTGGGAGGACGAAAATGACCTAAATGTTCATCGAATGACACAAACACACCTATTGGATGCACAAGATTGATTAAAAACCCTAATTGGACAAGAATAAGCCTAAGGAGGACGAAAATGACCTAAATGTTCATCCAATGACACAAACACACCTATTGGATGCACAAGATTGATTAAAAACCCTAATTGGACAAGAATAAGCCTTGGGAGGACGAAAATGACCTAAATGTTCATCCAATGACTCAAACAAACCTATTTGATGCACAAAATTTGTTAAAAACCCTAATTGGACAAGAATAAGCCTAGAGATGACGAAAATGACCTAAATGTTAATCCAATGACACAAATGAACTTATTGGATGCACAAGATTGGTTAAAAACCCTAATTGGACAAGAATAAGCCTAGGGAGGACGAAAATGACCTAAATGTTCATCCAATGACACAAACACACCTATTGGATGCACAAGATTGATTAAAAACCCTAATTGGACAAGAATAAGCCTAGGGAGGACGAAAATGACCTAAAATTTCATCCAATGACACAAACACACCTATTGGATGCACAATATAGGTTAAAAACCCTAATTGGACAAGAATAGCCTAGGGAGGACGAAAATGACCTAAATGTTCATCCAATGACACAAACACACCTATTGGATGCACAAGATTGATTAAAAACCCTAATTGGACAAGAATAAGCCTAGGGAGGACGAAAATGATCTAAATGTTCATCCAATGAAAGAAACACACCTATTGGATGCACAAGATTGATTAAAAACCCTAATTGGACAAGAATAAGCCTAGGGAGGACGAAAATGACCTAAATGTTCATCCAATGACACAAACACACCTATTGGATGCAGAAGATTGATTAAATACCCTAATTGGAAAAGAATAAGCCTTGGGAAGACGAAAATGACCTAAATGTTCATCCAATGACACAAACACACCTATTCGATGCACAAGATTGATTAAAAACCCTAATTGGACAAGAATAAACCTAGGGAGACGAAAATGACCTAAATGTTCATCCAATGACACAAACACACCTATTGGATGCACAAAATTGGATTAAAAACCCTAATTGGACAAGAATAAGCCTAGGGAGGACGAAAATGACCTAAATGTTCATCCAATGACACAAACACACCTATTGGATGCACAAGATTGATTAAAAACCCTAATTGGACAAGAATAAGCCTAGGGAGGACGAAAATGACCTAAATGTTCATCCAATGACACAAACACACCTATTGGATGCACAAGATTGATTAAAAACCCTAATGGGACAAGAAAAAAGCCTTGGGAGGACGAAAATGACCTAAATGTTCATCCAATGACACAAACACACCTATTGGATGCACAAGATTTGTTTAAAAACCCTAATTGGACAAGAATAAGCCTAGGGGTGACGAAAATGACCTAAATGTTCATCCAATGACACAAACACACCTATTGGATGCACAAGATTGATTAAAAACCCTAATTGGACAAGAATAAGCCTAGGGAGGACGAAAATGACCTAAATGTTCATCCAATGACACAAACACACCTATTGGATGCACAAGATTGATTAAAAACCCTAATTGGACAAGAATAAGCCTAGGGAGGACGAAAATGACCTAAATGTTCATCCAATGACACAAACACACCTATTGGGATGCACAAGATTGTTTAAAAACCCTAATTGGACAAGAATAAGCCTAGGGAGGACGAAAATGACCTAAATGTTCATCCAATGACACAAACACACCTATTGGATGCACAAGATTGATTAAAAACCCTAATTGGACAAGAATAAGCCTAGGGAGGACGAAAATGACCTAAATGTTCATCCAATGACACAAACACACCTATTGGATGCACAAGATTGATTAAAAACCCTAATTGGACAAGAATAAGCCTAGGGAGGACGAAAATGACCTAAATGTTCATCCAATGACACAAACACACCTATTGGATGCACAAGATTGATTTAAAACCCTAATTGGACAAGAATAAGCCTAGGGAGGACGAAAATGACCTAAATGTTCATCCAATGACACAAACACACCTATTGGATGCACAAGATTTGATTAAAAACCCTAATTGGACAAGAATAAGCCTAGGGAGGACGAAAATGACCTAAATGTTCATCCAATGACACAAACACACCTATTGGATGCACAAGATTGATTAAAAACCCTAATTGGACAAGAATAAGCCTAGGGAGGACGAAAATGACCTAAATGTTCATCCAATGACACAAACACACCTATTGGATGCACAAGATTGATTAAAAACCCTAATTGGACAAGAATAAGCCTAGGAGGACGAAAATGACCTAAATGTTCATCCAATGACACAAACACACCTATTGGATGCACAAGATTGATTAAAAAACCCTAATTGGACAAGAATAAGCCTAGGGAGGACGAAAATGACCTAAATGTTCATCCAATGACACAAACACAACCTATTGGATGCACAAGATTTGTTAAAAACCCTAATTGGACAAGAATAAGCCTAGGGATGACGAAAATGACCTAAATGTTCATCCAATGACACACAAATGAACTATTGGATGCACAAGATTGGTTAAAAACCCTAATTGGACAAGAATAAGCCTAGGGAAGACGAAAATGACCTAAATGTTCATCCAATGACACAAACACACCTATTGGATGCACAAGATTGATTAAAAACCCTAATTGGACAAGAATAAGCCTAAGGAGGACGAAAATGACCTAAATGTTCATCCAATGACACAAACACACCTATTGGATGCACAAGATTGATTAAAAACCCTAATTGGACAAAAATAAGCCTAGGGAGGACGAAAATGACCTAAATGTTCATCCAATGACACTGTTTGAACCTATTGGATGCACAAGATTTGTTTAAAAACCCTAATTGGACAAGAATAAGCCTAGGGAGAGACGAAAATGACCTAAATGTTAATCCAATGACACAAACACACCTATTGGATGCACAAGATTGATTAAAAACCCTAATTGGACAAGAATAAGCCTAGGGAGGACGAAAATGACCTAAATGTTCATCCAATGACACAAACACACCTATTGGATGCACAAGATTGATTAAAAAACCCTAATTGGACAAGAATAAGCCTAGGGAGGACGAAAATGACCTAAATGTTCATCCAATGACACAAACACACCTATTGGATGCACAAGATTGATTAAAAACCCTAATTGGACAAGAATAAGCCTAGGGAGGACGAAAATGACCTAAATGTTCATCCAATGACACAAACACACCTATTGGATGCACAAGATTGGTTAAAAACCCTAATTGGACAAGAATAAGCCTAGGGAGGACGAAAATGACCTAAATGTTCATCCAATGACACAAACACACCTATTGGATGCACAAGATTGATTAAAAAAACCCTAATTGGACAAGAATAAGCCTAGGGAGGACGAAAATGACCTAAATGTTCATCCAATGACACAAACACACCTATTGGATGCACAAGATTGGATTAAAAACCCTAATTGGACAAGAATAAGCCTAGGGAGGACGAAAATGACCTAAATGTTCATCCAATGACACAAACACACCTATTGGATGCACAAGATTGATTAAAAACCCTAATTGGACAAGAATAAGCCTTGGGAGGACGAAAATGACCTAAATGTTCATCGAATGACACACAAACACACCTATTGGATGCACAAAATTGATTAAAAACCCTAATTGGACAAGAATAAGCCTAAGGATGACGAAAATGACCTAAATGTTCATCCAATGACACAAATGAACCTATTGGATGCACAAGATTGGTTAAAAACCCTAATTGGACAAGAATAAGCCTAGGGAGGACGAAAATGACCTAAATGTTCATCCAATGACACAAACACACCTATTCGATGCACAAGATTGATTAAAAACCCTAATTGGACAAGAATAAACCTAGGGAGAACGAAAATGACCTAAATGTTCATCCAATGACACAAACAAACCTATAGGATGCACAAGATTGGTTAAAAACCCTAATTGGACAAGAATAAGCCTAGGGAGGACGAAAATGACCTAAATGTTCATCCAATGACACAAACACACCTATTGGATGCACAAGATTGATTAAAAACCCTAATTGGACAAGAATAAGCCTAGGGATGACGAAAATGACCTAAATGTTCATCCAATGACACAAACAACTTATTGGATGCACAAGATTGGTTAAAAACCCTAATTGGACAAGAATAAGCCTAGGGAGGACGAAAATGACCTAAATGTTCATCCAATGACACAAACACACCTATTGGATGCACAAGATTGATTAAAAACCCTAATTGGACAAAAATAAGCCTAGGGAGAACGAAAATGACCTAAATGTTCATCCAATGACACAAACAAACCTATTGGATGCACAAAATTGGTTAAAAACCCTAATTGGACAAGAATAAGCCTAGGGAGGACGAAAATGACCTAAATGTTCATCCAATGACACAAACACACCTATTGGATGCACAAGATTGATTTAAAAACCCTAATTGGACAAGAATAAGCCTAGGGAGGACGAAAATGACCTAAATGTTCATCCAATGACACAAACACACCTATTGGATGCACAAGATTGATTAAAAACCCTAATTGGACAAGAATAAAGCCTAGGGAGGACGAAAATGACCTAAATGTTCATCCAATGACACAAACACAACCTATTGGATGCACAAGATTGATTAAAAACCCTAATTGGACAAGAATAAGCCTAGGGAGGACGAAAATGACCTAAATGTTCATCCAATGACACAAACACACCTATTGGATGCACAAGATTGATTAAAAACCCTAATTGGACAAGAATAAGCCTAGGGAGGACGAAAATGACCTAAATGTTCATCCAATGACACAAACACACCTATTGGATGCACAAGATTGATTAAAAAACCCTAATTGGACAAGAATAAGCCTAGGGAGGACGAAAATGACCTAAATGTTCATCCAATGACACAAACACACCTATTGGATGCACAAGATTGATTAAAAACCCTAATTGGACAAGAATAAGCCTTGGGAGGACGAAAATGACCTAAATGTTCATCCAATGACACAAACACACCTATTGGATGCACAAGATTGATTAAAAACCCTAATTGGACAAGAATAAGCCTAGGGAGGACGAAAATGACCTAAATGTTCATCCAATGACACAAACACACCTATTGGATGCACAAGATTGATTAAAAAACCCTAATTGGACAAGAATAAGCCTAGGGAGGACGAAAAATGACCTAAATGTTCATCCAATGACACAAACACACCTATTGGATGCACAAGATTGATTAAAAACCCTAATTGGACAAGAATAAGCCTAGGGAGGACGAAAATGACCTAAATGTTCATCCAATGACACAAATGAACCTATTGGATGCACAAGATTGATTAAAAACCCTAATTGGACAAGAATAGCCTAGGGAGGACGAAAATGACCTAAATGTTCATCCAATGACACAAACACACCTATTGGATGCACAAGATTGATTAAAAACCCTAATTGGACAAGAATAAGCCTATGGGAGGACGAAAATGACCTAAATGTTCATCCAATGACACAAACACACCTATTGGATGCACAAGATTGATTAAAAACCCTAATTGGACAAGAATAAGCCTGGGAGGACGAAAAATGACCTAAATGTTCATCCAATGACACAAACACACCTATTGGATGCACAAGATTGATTTAAAACCCTAATTGGACAAGAATAAGCCTAGGGATGACGAAAATGACCTAAATGTTCATCCAATGACACAAAACACACCTATTGGATGCACAAGATTGGTTAAAAACCCTAATTGGACAAGAATAAGCCTAGGGGAAGACGAAAATGACCTAAATGTTCATCCAATGACACAAACACACACCTATTGGATGCACAAGATTGATTAAAAACCCTAATTGGACAAGAATAAGCCTAGGGAGGACGAAAATGACCTAAATGTTCATCCAATGACACAAACACACCTATTGGATGCACAAGATTGATTAAAAACCCTAATTGGACAAGAATAAGCCTTGGGAGGACGAAAATGACCTAAATGTTCATCCAATGACACAAACACACCTATTGGATTGATTAAAACCCTAATTGGACCTAAGAATTAAGACACAAACACACCTAGGGATAACGAAAATGACCTAAATGTTCATCCAATGACACACAAACACACCTATTGGATGCACAAAGATTGATTAAAAACCCTAATTGGACAAGAATAAGCCTAGGGAGGACGAAAATGACCTAAATGTTCATCCAATGACACAAACACACCTATTGGATGCACAAGATTGGATTAAAAACCCTAATTGGACAAGAATAAGCCTAGGAGAGGACGAAAATGACCTAAATGTTCATCCAATGACACAAACACACCTATTGGATGCACAAGATTGATTAAAAACCCTAATTGGACAAGAATAAGCCTAGGGAGGACGAAAATGACCTAAATGTTCATCCAATGACACAAACACACCTATTGGATGCACAAGATTGATTAAAAACCCTAATTGGACAAGAATAAGCCTAGGGAGGACGAAAATGACCTAAATGTTCATCTAAATGACACAAATGAACTTATTGGATGCACAAGATTGATTAAAAACCCTAATTGGACAAGAATAAGCCTAGGGAGGACGAAAATGACCTAAATGTTCATCCAATGACACAAACACACCTATTGGATGCACAAGATTGATTAAAAACCCTAATTGGACAAGAATAAGCCTAGGGAGGACGAAAATGACCTAAATGTTCATCCAATGACACAAACACACCTATTGGATGCACAAGATTTGTTAAAAACCCTAATTGGACAAGAATAAGCCTAGGGAGGACGAAAATGACCTAAATGTTCATCCAATGACACAAACACACCTATTGGATGCACAAGATTGATTAAAAACCCTAATTGGACAAGAATAAGCCTAGGGAGGACGAAAATGACCTAAATGTTCATCCAATGACACAAACACACCTATTGGATGCACAAGATTGATTAAAAACCCTAATTGGACAAGAATAAGCCTAGGGAGGACGAAAATGACCTAAATGTTCATCCAATGACACAAACACACCTATTGGATGCACAAGATTGATTAAAACCCTAATTGGACAAGAATAAGCCTAGGGAGGACGAAAATGACCTAAATGTTCATCCAATGACACAAACACACCTATTGGATGCACAAGATTGATTAAAAACCCTAATTGGACAAGAATAAGCCTAGGGAGGACGAAAATGACCTAAATGTTCATCCAATGACACAAACACACCTATTGGATGCACAAGATTGATTAAAAACCCTAATTGGACAAGAATAAGCCTAGGGAGGACGCAAAATGACCTAAATGTTCATCCAATGACACAAATGAACTTATTGGATGCACAAGATTGATTAAAAACCCTAATTGGACAAGAATAAGCCTAGGGAGGACGAAAATGACCTAAATGTTCATCCAATGACACAAACACACCTATTGGATGCACAAGATTGATTAAAAAACCCTAATTGGACAAGAATAAACCTAGGGAGGACGAAAATGACCTAAATGTTCATCCAATGACACAAACAAACCTATTGGATGCACAAGATTGGTTAAAAACCCTAATTGGACAAGAATAAGCCTAGGGAGGACGAAAATGACCTAAATGTTCATCCAATGACACAAAACACACCTATTGGATGCACAAGATTGATTAAAAACCCTAATTGGACAAGAATAAGCCTAGGGAGGACGAAAATGACCTAAATGTTCATCCAATGACACAAACACACCTATTGGATGCACAAGATTGGTTAAAAACCCTAATTGGACAAGAATAAGCCTATGGAGGACGAAAATGACCTAAATGTTCATCCAATGACACAAACACACCTATTGGATGCACAGATTGTTAAAACCCTAATTGGACAAGAATAAGCCTAGGGAGGACGAAAATGACCTAAATGTTCATCCAATGACACAAACACACCTATTGGATGCACAAGATTGATTAAAAACCCTAATTGGACAAGAATAAGCCTAAGGAGGACGAAAATGACCTAAATGTTCATCCAATGACACAAACACACCTATTGGATGCACAAGATTGATTAAAAACCCTAATTGGACAAGAATAAGCCTAAGGAGGACGAAAATGACCTAAATGTTCATCCAATGACACAAACAACCTATTGGATGCACAAGATTGATTAAAAACCCTAAATGGACAAGAATAAGCCTAGGGAGGACGAAAATGACCTAAATGTTCATCCAATGACACAAACACACCTATTGGATGCACAAGATTGATTAAAAACCCTAATTGGACAAGAAATAAGCCTTGGAGGACGAAAATGACCTAAATGTTCATCCAATGACACAAACACACCTATTGGATGCACAAGATTTGATTAAAAAACCCTAATTGGACAAGAATAAGCCTTGGGAGGACGAAAATGACCTAAATGTTCATCCAATGACACAAACACACCTATTGGATGCACAAGATTTGTTAAAAACCCTAATTGGACAAGAATAAGCCTAGGGATGACGAAAATGACCTAAATGTTCATCCAATGACACAAACACAACCTATTGGATGCACAAGATTGGTTAAAAACCCTAATTGGACAAGAATAAGCCTAGGGAGGACGAAAATGACCTAAATGTTCATCCAATGACACAAACACACCTATTGGATGCACAAGATTGGTTAAAACCCTAATTGGACAAGAATAAGCCTAGGGAGGACGAAAATGACCTAAATGTTCATCCAATGACACAAAACACACCTATTGGATGCACAAGATTGATTAAAAACCCTAATTGGACAAGAATAAGCCTAGGGAGGACGAAAATGACCTAAATGTTCATCCAATGACAGAAACACACCTATTGGATGCACAAGATTGATTAAAAACCCTAATTGGACAAGAATAAGCCTTGGAGGACGAAAATGACCTAAATGTTCATCCAATGACACAAACACACCTATTGGATGCAGAAGATTGATTAAATACCCTAATTGGAAAGAATAAGCATTGGAAGACGAAAATGACCTAAATGTTCATCAATGACACAAACACACCTAATTCGATGCACAAGATTGATTAAAAACTCTAATTGGACACAAATTAAAACTACGGAGAACGAAAAAAATGACTAACAATGTTCATCCAATGACACAAACA
>PGTU02012059.1:0-13179 GCA_002896215.2 Cicer echinospermum | reverse complement strand
TACTTAAAATTTTAAACTGGAAAGCAAGACGTTACTAGCTATCGGTGAAATTCGTTTCTTTCACGCCATCCGAAACACACTTCCCTTTGAGTGTATCTTATTCAAACTATAAATCACTATGGACCAATTCTTCCAACTTCCAACTTCCAACTACCAAAATGGACATGTTCCCCAGGGTTGTTGACCTTCATTTATAAGTAGATCTATCTCATGACACGAGCCAAAGCCCCGTAATTGCCATGTCTCCCAATAAATGGTTTAGGTTGACAAAATAATTTTGTAGACAAAAAAAAACCTATGGTATTGAAATTTGAAAGGATCCTATAGCATTAAGTTGTCGTCGTAGCTATGTCACAATTTTGGCTAACCGCCAACACTGTGAGTGTGTTAGGTAGCTATATAAAAGAGTTGACAGTGATAAAAGAACGAGAGTGAATGAAAATATACTAACATAACAACTATAATATACAAATATTTGTCTATGAAAAAACTACCAACACTATGCAGCCATAAACCACTCTGAAGGCTGGCATGCTGACTGTTGGGTTAATGTTGTTCAAATTCTTGGTTATTTCAGACTCCATTCATCTTAATATAATTATGTGTACGTAATGCCAACTATGATAGTTATAAGGACTTGTGCTTTTGTGCCTGCAGCCAAGAGATTCAAAGAAAACACATTAATTGACAATATGACATATAGCAGCAAATTTGGAAATTGCAAGGTTTGAACAAGTGGGAATCTCAGGTTGTCATTAATCTTGAACTTACTAAGAACTAAGATGGTAAATAGCTTAAAGATACTGGAAAACTGGAAAACAGTGTAATAGTCCCAACTACTTTTACTTCATTCGAAGTGATTTCTTATCTGACCCTGCAACCTTCTTGCTTTTAAGTAAGGCGTTTATGCTCTCCCGCTATATGGCAGCCCTTCAAATTTGTAGCTAACATTTGATTAATATAGTAAAGTTGTCAAGTTACATACTACAACAAGCCCATTCACCATCAGGTGATTCTAATGTAACAGATTCTCAACAAAATGATTAACCAATATAAAAGAGAAGTGCTCTTAACTTTGCCAATTTTCTTCTTTGCTCTTCTGCTCTGAGGGAGGTGGTCTGGGACATATGATGCTGGCATCAATGATTTCTATATTTTTTTCACATTAAATTAACAGAAACGCACCATTTTTGATATCATTTTGGAAACAAGAAGTAAACATACTTAAGTTTGTGTAATGGAAAAGGGGCACAGGGGAAGAAAGGTTAGATAAGTGCAGAGTCTAATATCCAAATGGACTAACCATGAGGGGTTTGTATAATTGTTAACTTCTAAGAGAAAGAGGAGTGTCAGCATCAACTCTAACACACTCTCTCTCGACAATCTTCACTTATTAGGCAAATAATTCATGTAGGGCACACCATTTTGGGAATGAATCTCACTTAAAGTGGTGGGCGATCATGAATTTCAGCCATAAGAAAATAAGTTGTTGAAAGAGTGTTAAAGTACGTGTTGCTACCATTTTCTCCTTGAAGAAATTATTGTAACGCATACAAGATTCTCATATATACTACATTTTGAATACACACACAATAAAACTTGACAATATCACCCACACCTCATTTTTCTTCTCATTACCATTTGGCTGGTTTCCAACAAGTTTACTATAGACTTTTTTGTAAGGAGGACATGCCAATCAACCAACTTAACAGCAAAAGGAATAGACAGCCAATATATAGTAAAGAAAAAACAAGGAACCAATTTACAAATCATTCAATTTCTGAATCAAGGATTCAAGATATTATTATAAATTAATTTTGTAGTCCTCAGAGAATAATAAAAATAGTCAATTTTGATTCACAGTGACTAGATACCCAACAATGCAGAAAATGAGTGAGATTAGTCGACCGCCATTTCACCATCCTAAGCTACAATTTCCCCCTAGTTTGGTCACTATCAACAAGACAAATGATTATTTTTCAAACACAGCATTTAAGTAAACAAACTCTTCCCAACCCCGCCACCATTAGAGAAGAATAACAAGTAATAGAATTCAGAACTACAAGAAAGTAAAAGTTTTTCTTATACAGATGACACGATTTCACAGAACTGTCATTCACACCAGAGAATTTCCTTTTAAGATGCCGCCATTATTTTGAAGAACCAAGTCTCTGTTAGGAGATCAAGACCGCAAGAGCTATAAAAACATAATCTGTTCCATACATACCTCCTAGTGTTTGTCAGTCACGATTCCGGTACTACACTACACATCTGAAAGTGCGATATAGCTGCCATTTGAGCACTACTCTGAACTAAATAGCATACCGCGAACGAATAATAAATTTGTTCGATTCCGGCTGCCAGCTACGCTATAGCGCTGTTACAGTTGCTATTTGACAGCACTAACCTACGCAATGTAACTATCACAAAATCATTCCTAGGTCTCGCTAAAGTACTTAGCTTTTTATTAGGAGATATATTATTTGGCAAACAACATCGATGCTAAAGGTGCTATTAAAAAAATTCATAAAAATAAATTTTATATACTGAAGCTTTGCCAAAGCATCCTCAATGTTACCCTGAAGAAAAATGGTAGATAAGTCCAACCATTCTAAGCATGGAAAAAAGACAACAAAATAACAGAAGGAAAGAAGCAAATTCTGTGTTCTAGTTTTGGTTGATGAAATCACAAGCTCTCCATCCTTGTTAATACGATTTTTCTCCTGCCCAGGATCAATACAAATCAAGATTGTTAAATATAAGGTATATGATCAGTGAATGTAACACAAAACTTAAGCCCAACAAGAAATTACATACATGATATACATAGCTAAATATATAACAATATTATGTGTTTCCTATAAATAATGGCAACCATACAAACTTTAGATCACTTGGTTACAGAAGCTTCGATATCATGTCATGGACTCATGAAACATTTCAAAAGCATATGAACATTTTGATATCTAGCAAATAAACAAACAGTTAATCACATGATTTGTAAAGAGGAGAAAAGATTGGCTGACACAACCCATTTGCATAATCTTCTCCCTGACCCTTTCACTTAGCCACGTGCTCCTCCCAACGTTGAAACCGCATGTCAACCTTGGTGTTCACTGTACCAATAAGCAGGTATTATCGAATTCGATAAGTATCATATATGAAGCCCCAACATCTCATAAATAAGAGTAAACATTAGTTTGTCTTTGAATATGTCAAATGCAGATCAGCACAGTCTCGCATGTAGCAAACTTTGTGTTACTTAGTTTGATCAATCAAATATGTATTCCTTTAGTTAGTATTAGTCAATAAAATCCACTAACAAAAAACACAACTCAGAATGTTTTTGAAAATTGAGATTTGTTATAAATTGAAATAGGAACACACAAAATTAAATAAAATACCATAGATTTCCCAGCAGTTACTGGGGAAAAAAAAAACCTTTATTGGCTTCCTGACCCCCAGGTCCTCCATGTCTGGCAAAGTTCACAGTAAAACATGATCTGAAACCAAATAAACAAAATGTTAATATATATATTTTTCTTTTGCAAAGACATATATTGAGGGAATGAAAAATATAACATACCCAAAGTGATTTTAGGAATAGTGGGCATTGTTACGGCGGAGAGATGAATCGATGTTCAGCTTCATGGAGAAGCTGTTGCTGAATCTGCGATAGACGAGAGGATACTTTGTTTCCAGAATCTGAACTTGAAGAAGCGCATCGAATTGCAGTGGCAGGGTGGGAAAGGCGTAATCGAAGAGCATCATTGCCGTGAGAAGAGGAGAGACACATAGGGCGAAGCAAAGAATAGAGGGGTGTGGAAGGGAGGTGCAAAAGTAAAACCCCCTTCACCATCCTAGTGGTTGTAGCCATACCATAAATCAAACTTTAGTTTAAAGCACGTCCACAATCCCAACCCTGTTCCTTTTGTTTCAGCAGCGGCTCTTTTGATTTCCAGAGTAATTCCACCCCACAAATTCACTATTAGATATAATATATTAAATTATTATCAGTTAATTTTTTAATAATAATTAATAATAATTACTATATAATAATAATATAATAATAATAATAAATTGACAGATACTTTTTTTCTCTATATTAATTTTAGTGGATATTAAATAATTCAGATTTAAACCATTGCTTTGATTTCGATTTCGATTTCCATTTCATGATCACATTTTTTTTCTTTTTTTAATTAATAAACTAGCTAGTTATATTTTCACGCCTAATTATCATTTTAATTTATAAAATTATAGTTTTTAAGGCAAGATTAGGCTCTAAATTATAGGTTTTTTTGGTACAACTAAAATAATAGGTGTTGATCAATAGTTCTTTTAAAATTGACAGAACCCTTAGATAATTTTTTATAATGGAAATCCTAATATGATTTTAAAATGTTCAATCATAATATAATAAATATAATCTTTATAATTTAGTTGATGTTATCGTGTAATACAAGGGATATACTAAATTTGCATCTTTTATGGATAAAGTTTTCAATTAAATACCTTGAGGAAAGACTAAAAGTATGATAACAAAAATTTGAAAGAGAATTATATCTCCTATTTATTTACACACACACACATATATTAATATATAATATATATACTATATATATATTATATATATATATTATATATTATATATATATTAGATTACTAACAACTCTTGAAACCTTTATTATTAGAGAGTTGATAATTTCTTTATATATTAAATATAAAATTAGATAGCTATATATCTCATTCTAATTCGATCTAAAGTTTGAGTGTATTTTTTAGGTGGTTGCATATATAATATATATTAATTAATATGTTTTATTCAATTTAATAATCATTTTTTTTTTTAGAAAAGAGACAGTAACATCACCATAAATTTATACACAATTACAAAGTTTTTAATTCAAATTTAAAATAAAACGTTCAATTTAATAATATTAATATTTATCAATTTAACTATTACTTAAGAAATTATCCATACAAAAAATAGTTAATGTTAAAATTGATTCAGCTAGTTACAAACAGAACATTGTCATTAAATACAGTTAAAGTATTTTGAGAAAATATATTATATTATTTGTTAAGGAAGAAAATTTGGAAATTGTCGTGACACTTCCATGTTATAGAGAAAATCTGTCTCTGATCCAAATGTTACTAAATGTCCCTAATTTTCTTAGATGAAGTAGTGTAATAAAAAAAAAATTCAACAATGTCATTTCAAAGTTTATCGAGTTCGATCATTAGATTCTAATGGCTTAATTTGTTATTTACTTTTCAACTAAGACATGTGACCTATCTTTCATAAATTATTTTTACATTTTGCGTTTATTTGATTTGAATTAGATATGATTTTTGTTTATGTTTATTTTTTTTTTCTAACAAAAATACCATAGTTTCAATTATAAATTAAACAAAAAAATTGAAAAACTGGCTAAACGTGAAATTATTTACTTTGAAAATGTTTTCAAACTTATAAGTTAACCGTATTTTTGACTAAAAACTTTCAACAGTAACTTTATATATCTGACTAAAACTCTCAGCAATAACATTATCTTTTTTTAACGATTACGTTAAAGAATAATCAATGTTTCTCAATTTTGAATTTTTTAATTACCCCAAATAGCGCCGAGACATATATGAGAATTTTAAAAAATGACCTAGTTATGAACATAAATTAAAATACTTTTGATTGATTGAAGTGGATATAGAAAATGAATATGTAAAGGACCAAGTGTTAAAGCTAATTCTATCAACTCATGGTCATGGTCAATTATACAATCGTGTCCTAATTGTCTTCACTCATGGTCATAGGTCAATTATACTCGTGTCTAATTGTCTATAACTCGTGTAGTTGGTGTGTTTGAGATGGCAATCTATACCGCTACCTAGCATTCTCAAACTTTGCGACCAAGTGACCTCGTCCTATTGCTACATGGTCTGACTTTTGCAAAATCACAACAGTTTACTATGATACCAAACATATATATTATTTTATAGATTTGTTGCTCCAAGATTGAGGTTGTTAGTTGTCACCAAGCACATGCAGTATTAGAATTGGGGCCACTTAGAGAAACAACTCAAATCATCTTCTCATGGAAACTAAATTTACGGATACATTATCAAATCTAAGAATGTTAATTTTTCTGTCAATAAACTGAAACCAACTCCCAAAAGGTTTCCAGTCATGAACTCATTAGTTTACTTACTACCATCTGAAAATTTCGACAATTTTTCTTTGGCCCCTCTTCATATATTTTGTCATTCTGTTCACTACTATAATTGACAAACTATATTAATCAAGTCTGATTAACATCGATAATTGAAGATTTTCTCTCATTCATTTTTAGTTAGTAACAACTGAAATTGCCAATCATAGTAGATTGGTTTGTGACTTTCAATGTATAGATTGGTTATCAAGCTTGTCCATACAGAGCCTTCAATGTGGTTTTGTTAACACATGTACTAGGTAGTGGGAGCAACAACTGAGAAAATTATTCTCATTACATCCCTTGGATATTAGTCCAATCTCTCGTAATCATTTTAGTTCATATTTCATCCTCTAAAACTTAAAACAAAATCTTATTATCAGAAACGTTGATTAACACTGTCAAAATCTAAAAATTTATTTTTCATACCAAGGCAATTGGGAGCAATAAAGTTTAGGGTGTACCCTTCATATCTCTATTACAAGAGTTTTTCACCCACTAAAGATCGAAGATAAAGATATAGGTACATTAAATGCATCAGTAAAGAGCTGTCTCTTTATGCCCGATCTTATAAATTGTTCAGCCTATGCCATTCTACTCTCTCGTCCTACTTCATTGGTCTAGTTGGAGTATCAGGTCTTTGTTGGAGTATCAAATCGTGAGTAAGACATCTTACATTAGATGTAAATGTGAGTGTTGAGTAATATATATAGTGAGAAGTTACAGCTTTTTTTATTTAAGATCAATTTTTGGGTCTGAAAATTGATATTATCAAAATTCAAACCCGGTTGAAGGACAGGTTCTTCACCCTATGTCCATCTAGGATCTTCCATACATGATTGCTTTCTCGTGCAAGCGCCATTTTTTAAAAGAGATCCTTCAACAGAATGGAATATAGCAATGAAGTTGCACTGAACAAGATATACACCTCATGCAAACACACATGAATACAACTAAACTACCTCAGCTTTCACGCAGTATGTGCGGCAGTATGTATAAACCATGCACGGGTCATAATAACCTGTATAGATCTCAGACCTTAGCATCCCCATAACATTTCAGTGGTCAAATCTGTCCTACTAAGTATAAACTACAGCTAAAATCATCAATAAGAAAGGAAAGAGAAACACACCAACAGGTTATAACATGATAATATATCATGACACTGTTGCTAAGGTGAATGGGACTCGAGTTACTAGACACTTGACTGCAACATTGGGGAATTAATTTTTGGCGCTGCCTTCCTGAGTGTAACACACCCCTACCATTTTGAATCGGTCCTCGCCCTCTCTGTACGCGAGAAGAACCTCTAACTTCAGACATTCCGATGCTCTGATGAAGGAAGCAGCCAACCTCCCTGCCGGGCCTGCTCAGCTTGTTCCACTGTGGCTGGCTCCTATAACAACAACAAGTAGTACAGATTAAAAATTACGCGTGAACGGGCATACTGCTGTTGAAGGAAAAATGACCATTCAACAGCACAGTATTTTAGACAAAATAATTAATTCTAAATCGCGAAACAAATGTTAGTTAAAAAAATTAATCGCTAAACCATACTTTATCATTCAACGCCTAACATACAATTATATGCACCAATAATGTTAAGGTTTAAAAAATACTGCACACTACGACAAGCATACTAGCCATACTCTACACCATTGAATGCATGGTACATCACCTAGACGACGTCCGTACTTCTTATATTAGTACTAATGAAGAGAATGAGAAGGAACAGCACAATAGTGCATTAGTAGTTTTTTATACATCATAATAAAGAAATTGATAACAAAATCATAGTGCAATACATGGATACCCAATTCACAATCATGCACATCAAAATGCACCCCACTAAGAAAGCCATTTCACTCCAATTACACGCTAGATGTGGGACAGTGATATCTATCTGTGCAAGTTAAAATTATACTCAAATAGATATATGAAAGTATTTGGATAGTTGAAGACAAATGAAAAGAGGAGCTTAAAAGGGAGACTGAAAAAACCCATACAGCATAGTGACACACTAAATTACAAAAACAGTGCTATGAATGTGTCCGGAAATACCTCGTAAATGGGGTCTCTTTTATTGTTAAACAGATAGTTGGCTGAAAAATTGCAGAACTGCATGGCATTTCACGTAATAATTTTACGATTTTGTAATATATAGCATCACTCTGTACAATTATTTTATTTCCTTGTATTCTAAGTATTCAAGTAAATTTGCATTTGTAATAAAATGAACTTATCACAATATTTAGCAAATATGTTAATGACACTAACATTATGGAAACTTTTGGCATGAGTATATAAAGGTAAAACTGTCAATAATCTTCAATAAATTGTAAACATAGCTTCTAGATATTAATCATCCACATCCATATTCCTCAAGTAATCAGTTACTCACCAATACTTCCGCTCCATCCAGGCAAATACTTTTGACCCTTTCCTTTCCATTCTTCTTCAAAGCCAGCAAGTTCGTCTACGATAAAACAACCCAAAACCTTTAATAATGCTTACATACAAGGGTATAGAACTGCTATAGTAGTTACCATATCACACACACACAAAAACAGAAGTCTAAGCTAACAAACCTTCACTTATGTTGTGCAAAGTCTGCATAGAATCCACCTTACCATCTGGATTCAGTTTTCTTGAAAGGGTATGCCCCTGCAATATATATATATATCAGATAAAAGTAAAATAAATAAAAATAAGGACATGGTAAAAGCCACTGAAGAAACATGGCGAATTTTATCCCAAAACCAAACCAAATAAATACAATATTGCAACCAAAGAGGCTGAATACCTTATCATGCAGGCCTCTAGAAATCCTGTGAGAAGCTTGCCTTGTGGAACTATCAGCCTCCTTGCTCTCCTCAAGTGTTACCTAAAACAATGAAGGTATCAGAAAATAACCTTATGCAAATCCTGGATTCAACATAACTTTAAATCGGTATAAAAGCTTACTCCATCACTTCCAGTCCTCCTTGTCTTTGATGAAGTATAATATGTTCCATTTGAACCACCATAGCTGACTGTTGAGCTCTGGAAGCAGAAGCTGCGAGTTTGAGGCTGAGGCTCGGTTGTGTTGAATCTGTTGTACTCATTTCTACCCTGCAAATGTCTGATCTTCTTACCTGCAAGATGACCCCCCCCAAATAAAAATTAGCCTAAAAAAAACAAACTACCAATTTTGAGAGAGATAGAGCAAAAGCACGGGTACCTACTGGCTAATGCAAAACACACGTTACCTTCAAGTTCATCATCTGGATGTTCTACAGAGGGTTCACTATTTTGCCTTCTATGCTTTCTTGGATTTTCGTTCTTCTCTTCCACCGCATCCTCATTTTCATCATCAGAGTCCAATTCCTTGATGATTGGGCCCCTTCGACTACTAGGCTCTGGAGCACGAGCTTGGTGCTCAAGAAACTCAGATGGATGCATGTCCTGGTGGAAAGGAAACCCAGATGGACGCATCTCCTGGTGGAAAGGAAACCCAGATGATTGCATATTCGGCGCAAAAGGAAAACCAGATGCCTGCATACCCGAGGGAAAAGGAAACATAGACGGGCCACTTAAAAGATTAGACTGGAACATCCCTCCAAAAGGGCGGGTGAAGAAAGGGTCATCAAACGGGTCTCTTCCCCCAAAAACACTTGATAATAAACTACTAGAAGGTCCAAAAGAACCATGGCCTCCAAAACCACCAAAAGGGTCACCAAAGCCAGAGAAAGGATCTCGACCACCACCACCGCGTCCTTGCATTCTTCCGTTCAAACTCTAAGTGCAGTATTTGCTGCAGGTACATGACACGTTTAAGATAATTAAATTACAATCACAAATGATGTATAAACCATACAAACGGTAATAAAGGATTCGATTCAAACACAATTTTAAAGAATAATAATTATTCTATACGAACAAACCCTTATTATAATCTTCCAAATTAGATACGTTTTGTTATTTTCTTCAACATATTAAATACTAATAAACTTCAAAAGCCTAAATATTGTCAACAAACAAAATCATCATAATTCATGGAAGGATCTATCTAAGCAAAGCAAACACAATCACCAATTATTAATATAATCCATAAACCAAACTCAATGAAACTAATTGAGATTAAAACACGAGAATCGTCTAAAAGATGACAAAACCGCAAAGCACAGAAGAAACGAGATATTTATGATCGACATTCGCGCTAAAAACGTTGAGAATTAAGAGAAATAAGAGTACCTGGAGATAATTTGAGAGAACGGAAATGAAGACAAAAGTGTGATGAAATTAATAATTATCTTGAACGAAAACAATTAATATGGTTACTTCACAATTCGCATTGTTTCAGAGACATAGAACTTTATTTTATTTATTTTTTTGTCAATACGGCATAGAACTTTCTAGCATGCCAATGATCACGAGGATCAATCTGTTCCCATGCACCAATATATTTTGGTGATGGCTTTTTTCTCATCTTCGAAATCACAAATGAGCCCGAACTATGCATCCGCAATTACTAAGTTCTCTATTCTTAATTATTAGCTATTTTCAAAAGATAAATTGTTCTTAAATATATAAATATTTTAATTACAAGAGACTTAACGGGGAGTGGCTAATGTAAAATTGTCTGAAGTCGATACAAAAATACAATCCATTCTAAGTCAATTGATATGGTTGAATCGTCGGTGTTTAACACTTCTAAATTACAAAGTGTATTTATTATATCTTTATAAATATATATTATTAATATTATTATTTACTCTAAAAATTAAAAAGTTAAATTAAAACATCGATGTATAGTTTTAGTGAGATCAATTTATATAAAATTAAACACTTAATTGACTGCGTATTTTTTATTAAAGTATATGAAAAATGTTGTGAAATTTCTATAATTAGAAGGACAAATGATGAGTATGTTTTGATGGATATAATTTGAGTTTTTTAAACCATCTGTGGTTGTTAAGGAAGGGGAAATAACTTAGAATGATTCACTATTTATTAAAATTCATCAACTATTTAAGTTCAATTATTTTTTTCAATAAATTTTGAATTGAAGTTATCGGTTTGATTTTTATACATTGTGGATGTATTTGTTTCACAAAAGAGTAAATACTAAACAAAACAATACGTAATTGTAAAATACAATTTTTTGCATTTCACTGTGTTTGTTAGTCGATATGCAAAACAAACAATTTTGCATTGCACTTTATTTGATATGTCTATGCACCAAACAAAATAATATAATTTTTACTATAATATTCTTTATTAATATATAATATATTTATGAATACAAATATTAATAAAATAGATGAATGAGACAAAATTATATAGAGAGAAATAAGAGTGATAAATAGATAATAATTTTTATAGTTTGTATTTTGGATAAAAAGTTGTCATACTCTTTACTAAGATACAAGAATTCATGTTTTTGTCCCGTATCTTTATCTCTATTTTATCCAATTCCATAACTAGTTTTTAGATCAAACACAGTAAAAAAAATTGTCATCAACGTTAAAGTGTTAAAGTATAAGGTAATTTTTCAATTACACTCAAATGATGTATTTTTCATATCATTTAATGATTGTGATGAGTCATGAGTTTTGTTGTTCAATAAACCGTGTATTTTAAAACTTATTAAATGCATGTGCAATTTTGTTTATAGGTGTGATGACGAAACCTACACATTAAATACGCATAAGAGGCATGTTATAACTTCAAACCTATGTTGCAGTATATTAAATACGCATAAATATATTTATGTTGACAATGTATGAGAATTTAATCCCAAATTCATACACATGTAGTTTAACAAAATTAAAAATTCACTATTTTTATATTTCAGAGGTAATAAAATTTGAGTCACACAAGACAATAAATATGAAACTAGTATTATAAATTTAGTTAGTCACGTATATTTTTATTATCTTTATTTTATTTATTTATTAGGAAAATAGGTAATATAATAATTAATTCTATTAACACCATTCAATTTCATAGTTACCGTGTGATATTTTGTTTGTGTATCAATTAAAATAAATATAATTAAAAAAATTAGATTAACAAAATTTTATAATTCATCAGATTAATTTTCTTTACTTTTAAAATTTAAGTAGCGTTTACTATAATATAAAATAAATTTACGCAGACGTGTAATTCTTTTAAACAACAACAAAATAACATGTCTAAATATTGATATATAATTATTGTTTGAGTGAAATTTATTTTGCAATATTAGTAAAAACTAATGAAATTGTTTTGTTTTTTGTTTAAAATATTATTATAATAATATTTGCCAATTGTTTTCGCTCAAACATATTTTTATGAATGGGTATATATATAAAATAAATTTAGTGTTTCCTTATATTTTATTGTTACAACGGATAAGAGTTTTTATTTTTATCAGTGACATTTTGTGTTTGTGGATAAACATAGAATAATAGGAATGAGATTTTTGGGATGATAAAAAAAGAATAACAATCAATTTAGCGATATTTTAACAAATGATAATCAATGAATTATTGGATAATTACACAGTCACATGATATTTTTAGTGATAATTTTTATATTAAATGTTAATTAAATCTAACAATTACTATTAATAATTTTTATTTCTAATAATAACTATTAATTTTCAGTATACGTTTTATATATATATATATATATATATAAAAGTATAAATGGTATGGTAATTTCGTATATAAAATATAAAATTTGATATATTAATTTACATAAGTTTTGGGAATGACCAACTTGAAGTGTATATTGTTAAGTAAAAAATACATCTTTGTTTTATGAGATAGAGGTTTTTGGTCCCTTTAATGCACGCAATAAGATAAAAGACATGATATGATATGATAAGATAGAATATGACATACTCAATATTATCATATCGTGTGTTTGATACACACATGATAATTAATAGGATAATAATATTTTATTTTATCATGTATTTGATATACATCTGTCAATATAATAT
>PGTU02012057.1:0-10542 GCA_002896215.2 Cicer echinospermum | reverse complement strand
AATATATGTATTTCATAACTTATTACTACATATGTTCCTTTAGAAACATCGTTTAAATATTATTTACCCAAATCAATAATAATATTAAATTTTATCATTTCTTATAAATAATTTTTATTTTTTTTTCTATATTACCCTTAATTATTTATTATATCAAGATACTTATATCTCTCTTTGCACTAAATAAGCATAGATAATTTTTTAAAAAAAATACCATTTTCAAATTTGAAAACAAAGAGGAGGAAATACTTCTATTAAAAACAAAAGAGGCTCAATTTCTCTAGTGATGCAAGACTAGTAGATTGGCCCTTGGTCCATTAAAGGCAATTCCTTACTTAGTTCATCAAAGTGTATTACTCCTATTAGATTCCGATCACCAGCTTTCCAATGGATAATTACTCTCTAAGTGTCACATTAATTATTAAGTAAAGTGCTAATTAAACCTCTCCCTTGAAAATTGTTAAAGTGTACCAAATGATTTTTGTATTTATTGCTGGAATAAGTTGCATTGAAGTGACTATTCTACTTTTCCCTCACAAAATTTTAAAGTTAATTATGAAGGATTTGGATTATCATCTTTGTGGAAGGCACCATGTCTTTGAATCCATGTGATCTGTCCCAAGTATCACACACTCTAAAATAAGCCACGTCGTCATAACTTTTTCAAGAAAAACTTCAAAGTTAAAACACCAGCAATATACTAAATAGACGAGAAAGAAAGACACTATTTTCCGATTTTCTAAAATTTATTTTATTTCAGCTTTACAGAACTATAAGAAAGATGTTGGCTAATTTGTTCAATTGGTTTATAATGTAAATTTTTGAAAATTATTTTTAATTTTTTAATTTAACTAATGTGTAAAATAAATGAATAATTAAAAAACTATATATGTACATATAAAATAATAATTATATTAATGTATTGCATTAAAAATTTAACATAAGATGATATGAAATACATGTACTTATATTAAAATTATTATAACAATAACTTTAAAAAACACGTAAGAAACTATAATATTCGTAAAATTGATGCAGTGTATTTTAAGTTAAAACTTGATACATATTAACCAATTATTTATTAATTTAGAACACATAGATTATCTCCTTCAATAAATAAAAATACCAGGTTTGAATGCAATTTAGTTTATGCTATACCTCCATTATCCTTATCCAAACCATAACTAGGGCTATACCTTTTCTATTGTAATGATCTTGGTAGAGTTTGAAAAGTCATCTCTTATATTGACACAAAAGCTCAATTTGGATTTCTTGGTGGAAAAAATGTGATTTACTAAGATAGAAAGAATTATTGTGGATTTTAATATATAAAATTATTATTATTGAGTTTATTATCCTCTATTGGACGTGACTCTTGATTTGAAAGTTTTAGTGATCTAAATTAACTTAGGGACAGCATATAAATAAGATTTTTAAAGTCTTTGAGAAGCACATTTTTATCGTTCACCGTTTTTAGTTTATATTCTTGAATTTCATTTTTGCAAAACCTTTAAAGTAAAGCTAACTTTAGATTATTCCATTAGTTAGGGAGTTTTTAAATTTTTTTTGAATAATTTTTTAATTTTAATCTAATTTTTATAATCATTCTTTAGTTAATTCGCTTAATAGGGATTTTTAATTATATCAATTTTTTTTTCTCTTTAAGACTATTTATAATTATTTGAAAACTAGTTTTAGTTTATTTCAAATTGAGATCTATAAGATCAATAATACTTAATTATAGATTTGATTGAATTCGATTATAAGATTAATTATATTTTTGTGACGTTTAATGTGATTGTCAATAAAGTGTTTACACTTAAATCAATTAAAAAAAACTGCAAATTAATTTTAAAAATCAAAACCACGCAGAATAAAATTCTAATGTATTTTTAAATCTTTTGTAAAGGCAGCTCCGGTCAAATTTCAATTTTGTTTTAAATCAAACAATAAATATAAATTATAATACTTATTTGTTTTGTTATTTGTATATGATACATATCATAGCATTTTTGGTTAACAATATTTGTGTCCTAGAATGAATTGAATTTTTAATCTCTATAACTAACTTCTTTTTTAGATACTATGTACACCCTAAACCCCAAAATAACATTTATAATAATATATACTAAATTATTTGAAGAAAACTTGCAGCGGATAAAGAAAATTTGTTAAAAGAGAATAAAAACTTTAATATCTTATTTAGGATATAACGTTTCTCCAAATACACATGTAACAATTCAACTTTGTTCCTCAATTAAAATAATAGTACAATATCAATGAACTTGATTTAACTAGAATTTCTTGATTTAATTCCCAAGACTTACTCGAACTAAGTTTTCATATAAAAAGTCATTTGTAATAACATAAGTAAAACACATATTACAACTTTTAATTCTCGGTATCACCTATCAGAGTGAGGTTTCTCCCAAATTTGAACTTCGAGACTCATTAACCTGTAATAACTGCGATTTCGCAAACACAGGGCCAAGCCAGTCAAACACAAACAACGAAGGAGGTGAGTTTTGAAATCATGTTGATAGTATAATATAAATAAGAGGAACACGCAATTAATCATCAATAAACCGTATCATTACACAAACATTGTTCAAGGAAAAACATCACATTATATAGTCAAAATCAATGAAAATCCATACACTTCACTATAACATCAAATCATCGCATAAATTATTATCACACATAATACATATTAATCACAAGAAAATACAATGTTATGCATGAGCTTAGACTCTACTTCACAATGTGGTACCTTTCTAACTCTGAAGTATTTGGTTAGGAGGCTTGATACTATGCCACCATCCCGGTGGACGGACAATTCAAATTGGCCATGTCCTCATAGATCCCCTCAACTCAACCTGAGACACATATACGTGACAGTCGAGGTAAACGTGTATTGTGTGGTAGCTCCCGACATTTGGAGTGTTACCTCCAAGTCACCTAGGAATTCCCCACCCGAATACCTCCAAGGTCTAACAATCTTTCCTTAAGGCTCGACAGCAGACCGCCACGATCAGGCTCATTCAGTTGTACTTCCCCGGAATCACTAGGCTTGTCATGCCCTACCTATATGATGACAAAATAATCTCCACTTCACAAATTTACAATATTTATTTTCTCCCATCGTTGGTATATGATACTTCATTAAAACCGTCATCTCAAACACAAATTGAAATCACCATTATTTCATCAACTATGGGGTTAATTCAATATTCTCATCACGGTTTAGAACATCATTATCATCATCATCACATAAACTCATCACAAATTTATAGCATCACTATCATCAATCAAACATTATCACAAATTTATAACGTCACAATTATTAATCGTACATCATCATCATTACATAAAATTATCACAACACATTCATCTTTTGTTATCACATCACGTAAACTGATCTAATCACACATATATAAATTTAATTTGACACCCAATATCACAAAATTTCAATATCACACATTCAAATAAATTAAATCAATCAACACCCTACAAATATTTCTATTCTATATTTTAATCTCACAATTTCCATATTTTCACATTAATTAATTTATCCCTCAAAGGGCTACTTCCATACGTAGCGAGCCCCGAATGAATCGTTGGAAAATACAGTTTTCCCGTTCATCTCACAATTATATATGTAACACCCCAAATTTAATAATAAATTATTTAATTTATCTAATGGGATTTTAAAGAATTAATTTAGTATTGCATGTGTTTACAATATGTGTTGACAAATAATTATGATTGATTTTCTTACATGTGTATTTGCTATAGTGTGATAATTTATCATGTGTTTGACTTAATAATTTATTTAAATTATTGATAGGGATATTAAGTATATTTATATCTTTTTATTAATTTTAGATTGTTATTATTTTAAAGTGAAATATGTCATCCTTATTACTAACTAGATATTTAATAAAAGTAAAGTTAATAAAAAGGTTTTGAATAATAATAATAATAATAGTAATAATAATAATAATAATAATAATAATAATAATAATATAATAATAATAAAAATAATAAAAAATAATAATAATAATAAAATAAAATAATAAAATATAAGGAAGAAAAATAGTAACAAGAAGACCAGAACCTCTTCCTTCTTCTTCTTCTTCGTATACACCGCCGCCAACAACCATTTCCTCTTCCTTCTTCTTGCCTCGACCACGATCATTACAATGGTTGTCTTAGAAAACTGAGACCACATTTATGATCATTGTAATCTCCTCTTTCATTCTCAACCTAAATCGTAAATTGAAACGTCTTATTTCTCTTTGTCAAAAATCACACCTCCATCTTTGGATCAAGATTTCAGCCACCACGACTATCACAAACGAAAACTAAGACCATATTTGGACTCCATGAAACACCCTCTTCTGTTACCTATGCTCGAAATCGCCAATCGTTACGTTTTAAAAAATGGGTTTCCACCATTGTCGCGGCTGTGTTGCCAAACTCCGGCCAACACGTTCATCATCTTGAAAAACTGACATCATTTTTGGATTCCCCTCGTCGAAACCTTCAAGAAGCACTACTCATTTGTGTGTTTCGGTGAAGTTGATGCCGGACCCTGTCGGCGCCCCAGTACGTCGGTGAGACATTTTCTAATAACATGTTTCACGACGTTTTGAATATGTTTCTTCGCCTAATATTTTTATTAATTATATAATGCTGATTTTTATGCCTCGGGAAAATTATCAGCCACGTTTCATTGACTCTGCAAATTCGTCGATGCTTTTGGACTCGTTTGGATGTGTTGTCGACATCTCATGGTTGCTGAAAATCATTATGGTCCTTATATCTTATGAAAGCGTCAAATTGAGGTATGGGGTGAGAGTGAGTTTGAATGCATGAGTATAAATTAAGTGAGATGAACGGGAATACCGTATTTCCCACAATTCATTCGGGGCTCGCTACGTATGGCAGAGACCCTTTGAGTAATAATTGACTAATGAGCAAACTTGAATTTTGTGAGGTTAAAATATGAATTAGAAACTTTTATAGGATGTTGTTTGATTTGATTTTTGAAGATCCTGTGATAGTTGAATTATTGTAGAATTGTGTATTTGATTCATTCTGTGTTTTGTTTATATCTATCCTTGATACTGATATATGATATAAAATGTGATGAATTGTAATTATTTGCCTTGCAATTGATGTGGTGTGTGTGAATGGTCTAGTATTATTATCATATGTGAGTGTAGACCCTTTATTGTTTGAGATGACGTATCATGATGATAAATTCTGAATGTAATGTATGACTATGGAAATCTGCAATGACGATGTGTGCTCCCTGACTTGTGATATTACCACCCTGATGAATATCATGAAATGCGTATTGTGTTTAATTGAATAGTGACGAATTCGACCCGTGCCAATGATGGTTCTCTTAATGGAGTAAGTAACCTAGGACAACGAGGGGAGAAAGTAGTTGTTGGTAATTTTTGAAGTGGAGATTATTTGGTCATCATATAGGTAGGGTCTGACAAGCCTAGTGATTATGGGGAAGTACAACTGAATGAGCCTGATCGTGGCGGTCTACTGTTGAGCCTTAAGGCAAGATTGTTAGACCTTGGAGGTATCCGGGTGGGGAATTCCTAGGTGACTTGGAGGTAGCACTCCAAATGCCGGGAGCTACCACGCAACACACGTTTACCTCGACTGTCACGTATATGTGTCTCGAGTTGAGTTGAGGGATCTATGAGGACAGGGCCAATTTGAATTGTCCGTCCACTTGCGTGGTGGCATAGTATCGAGCCTCCTAACCAAGTACTTCAGAGTTAGAATGGTACCAAAGAAAGAGGAGGAGTCTAGAGTATAAGAGCATGCATAACATTACTTGATTTGTGTATTTACTTACTTGATGTTGTGGATTGTATCAATGTTTTACCTTGATTATTCTTGTTGGTTGTGATTTGATATGATACGGTGTTTAATATTTTTTTACGTGTTCTTCTCAATTATTTTATACTATTACATGTTTTCGAAGCTCACCCCTCGTTGCTTGTGTTTGGCGCTTGCGAGAGCGCAGTTATTTCAGGTTATCGATTGGGGATCCACGCTCTGAATAGGTGATATTGGGTGGGAGTAATTTTTCGTATTTTGTTGAGTTATGAACAATTTAGATTTTTGTAAATTTGATTGATCAATTGTGTTATTTTTATCGGTTATTCAGAGGTAGAAATTAATTGTCTCTAAGTTTAGAACTTGCTTTTATATCAAAAGTATTTATTTAATGAACATCAACTATATTCGATATTAAGAATTTTTTTTTTATTGAAAATTTTTATGCAAGCATTTTGTGTGAGTGCGAATGTGACGTCTTGAACCTTAAAGTATTTAAAAATGTGTATATATATATATATACACTCTATTTTGGAACCGCTGCGAATCTCTTTAAAACTAGTGCATTTTATTTTTTATTTCAATTTGGGTTCAGGGTGTCACATTAGTGGTATCAGAGCAGGTCTGTCCAATCAGACCGTGTGGGTGATGTGTCTATTGAGTTTTTTGTATCCTTGTCAATTGTTTTATTTTATTTTTTACTGTTGTTCATTAGGTGTTTATTGAGCTTGTATTATGTGTTATGTGATAATTTTGTGAAATTAACTTGAATACGCGCTAAGTGGTGTGACTTTCATTGCATTGTACATTATATCACCTTGACATGTTTCCAAATTGCATTAGTGAAATTTAATCAGACTTAAAAGGGTTAAGATAACTGTGCAAACCATTGACACAAAATTCTAACTTGTTTTGCATTTGTATAAAAATGGTTATGTATGTGCATTTGTAGCTAAAAATAGTTAGTTTAAAGATTGCAAGCATAAAAGTAGTTAGTTTAAATATTGCAATGTAGTTTAAAGACATGCTGATTTATAAAAGAGTTTATTTTTGGCGTGTTCATACATGTTTAAATTTGTTTTTGGTAACTCTGTTATTTGATTATGTGTGGATAGTTACTCGTTATTTACATTTTTTTTTTGTTACCTGGATGATTCTTGTCATTCTTTTGTACTATTATTATCACTATAATATTTTGATAATCCACTATTGATTCTTGTTCTTAGTTATGTTTATTTATGCTTGTGATAATTTGAGATTTTCTTTTGTTATTATTATTTTGTTTTGTAAAGTTTGTTAGATATATATGTCAAGTAGGGAAATTCTACTATCGTGAACCACTGCTTAAAAGTCATTGAAACTCTAATGATGATGAATTACACTCCTTGGAAGTATGATTTAACGGCTAAGATGTTGACTTGATTGATGTTTGTTAAGTTTTGAAGGACATACTCATTTTCCTTGTTTATTTTGAATTGACATTGATCTAATAATTGCCTAGGCCGTAAAATTTGGGAAGAAATTATAATTATACTTTCCATCATCATTAGTGGTTCAAGTGAATTTTAAACACCTGTCCACAAAGGTGGTCCGCCATAGCATTTTTCATGTGGAGTATTTGGACACTAAAAATTTGAAATTTCTAAGAACTTTTTGACTTGAAACGATGTCGTGACGTGCATATATCAAAGAGAAAATTGAATAACTAGTTGTAGTAGATTGAGATAAAGATGAGTATGTTTATGTAATACTATATGGAAGTTTTATGTTTGAGTTTAAAGATTGTTTGCTTTTACTTCATATATTTCAAATTTTGCGAACTGCAAAGATTCCTTACTCCTTGTGGTTTCTTTTGCTTCTTGTTTATGCCTTTTCATTCTTGATTTTGTTGTGTAGTAATGTTTTTGTTTAAATTGCATGTCAATGAATAAGTGTGCCTTTTCCAATGTTATTGAGTATGTCATGCACTTGTCCGCCAAGATTTGTGACCTTGCTGTCTTGTTCCCCTGTATCAAATAAATAGTTTGAATTTGCACTCATGAATGATCTGTGTTGTTCCTGTTATTGTAACATTACTTTCTTTCTATATTGAAATGTCATCCATCATTTATCAGATTCCTTATACTTTGTTATGATTATGAATCTACCTCCAAATGTTTCATTAAAAAAAGTATATAGTGTGTGTTTGTTTGGATCTAATTTAGTTAGATGATAACTAGTTTGATTGTGTTCATTTTCCACACTTGTATTGAAATCGTTGGAAATAGTAATTATCGATGCTTCCATGAATGAATAAAACTTCAGTGATCTCAACCTTTTTCTTTGTTGATTTCTTCCTATAGATGTATGTGCATTACTCCCTCTGGACTTAAATGTAAATAGAAAAGGGAATGTATTTGGTCTTGATTTGAAACTAAATACATTTAACTTTTTGCTTACTTTTAAGATTAGATAGAGTACTATATATATACATATTATAATGAGGTGTTGCTTTTCAAGAGCAACTCACTTTTAAAGCAATTTGTGATTACTTTTCTGATTAGTGAAAGAAAAGAGTATCGGTTTCTTTCACCTGTTGCAATCTGAACCAGCGTTTACTTTAATGAACTTTGAAATCCTTATTATTTGTTTTGTTTTTGTACCTTCTTATTTGTGCATATCTATATTAGTTTTGTCAAATAGCGGCTATGAAAGTACTATGGCGATATAGTATACTCGAATTTAACACAACTATTTTTTTTGTGATCTGTGTATATTGTATATCTTGTAAAATGGTTAATGGTCCTTTGTGCATCAAGTATATATGATGGATGTGCTAAAAGGGTTGTGAATGTTGAATATTGCTTTACATGTTGTTTGGTGAAGGAAAATAATTTGGTTCAGACTTCAATTGATGTTGATCCTTGATAGTATTTAGTACTATTTCCAAAACTAATTCATTTTCATTAATTTACTCTTTTTACTGTTTAGCATACATTGTTTTGTAGATAGGTAATGGAATAAAAAAAAAAAGTGTGCCGCACTTATTCATTCCAAGTTTTGACCTTGATACCTGCTGCATTTTTGCCCTTATCAAAGTAAAAGCTAAACAATGTCACTGTTACAATAAGTTGTTAAGATTTATTACCTCTCTCAGATTAGTACAAAATAATGCAGAGTAGTTTTAGCTAATTAATGAACTATACCAATTATCGTTATTATGCTTATGTCAAGCTTGTAACATATAATCATAAACTTATAAGACTTAATTTTGCTTATTGTTAAATAGAGAATTCACTGCCAATTAGAAAGTTATCCTCTGAACCTGTACTTTTTACCTATGGATTATGATATATGAAACAATCCATATGACCCTTGTTCCAAATACAAGAATGATCGTTTAGTTATCTCAATTCCTAAAGGATAATTTGTTGGGTTTGTGATACCATGACTTGGTATGTATTCTTATTTCTTTTTTCATTTGCTACCTGTCAAAATTGTTTTCCAAAAAGCATAGAACTTGTTTTGTTATAAATTTTTTCAAGTTGTATCTTTTGACTGTAACTGTGAAGTATTCTGTGTATTTTGAGTCTGAAATTGTATGCCAGTTTTGTGAAATTATTGATTAAAGAATTCCACTAGTTCATGTCATGAAGTTGAGCTTTTCTCTTGGCACCAATTTTATTTTGAAAATATCACAGGCCTTGAAGTTCCAACATTTTTGTATGGGGACATAACAAATTTAACAAGTCACCAAGGGATTGTGTATTTTCAAAACAGTAACAAACCTCTTTGCAATGGTGCAAACATAAGGCTTTTGAACACAAGTTATATATAGTGTTTTCTCCTATATTGTTTAAATATGCTCTTTTGTTATAGTGTGGAAAACGAAGTCAATTTTGAACATGTTGATCTCTTTAGGGTGAATATGTATATAAAATTCATTGCCTGCACCACTTGAGTTTGAAACTTCATTTACCTGTCATGTGACTTCTACTCGTGTCATTCTGCACATCTTAACCATGCAATAACATGAGAAGTGACTTAAGTTTAAGTTATAAGTATTTATGTGCATGTATTAGTTTCTTTCCAATTTCAAAAAAAAAAAAAAGAAGAAAAGAAAACTTGTGAAGTTAAAAGGAGTTTAATGGTGTTCAGAGAGGTGGGAGATGTGACGATGTCTTCCCACACTATGACACGTTAAAAGTCTTTTAATTATCTATATTTGAATCCAATGTTTTTAGTTATTCTTACCTTGCGTAATTGACTACATGAGTAGAAGGGATTGATCAACCCGACGACGCATTGTCACTGCAAATAGGCGATAATAACTCATCATTATTATTATGAATATTTATTGATTTTATTTTGGTTAATTAGATAAAATGTCCATCCTTATATTATTAGAGTTATTTTGATGTTATGTGTATGTCCTCATGTGGCAATATGCTTATCATTGACTTTTTATTGCCTCTGCTTATTTGGTTATAATGTATGTTGTTCTAAATGATTTTAATTATAAATTACAAATGGCATACACTATCAATGTTGATTAGTTAAAAAGAAAGAAAACAAAATTGTTGTGTGTCAGGAATATGTGAAAAATAATTTATCTCTTCCAATATGGTTTTCTACATTTGTTCTTGATTTAAAGTAATTATATGTTATGGAGTTGCTATGCATTTCAGTTTGTAA